>VFXL01000359.1:0-47344 GCA_009761765.1 Phenacoccus solenopsis | reverse complement strand
AAAAATCGATGTAAATAAAAAGAAAAAAACGATTGAAAGCGTGTGAGGTTGAAAACTGCCTATTCTGATGCCATCGTCTGCTAGGATTATTAATTCCATGAATGTGGTCTGATTTGAGTAATGGTTTACCTAAGATGATGCTTTCGTAGTTGAGAGCATGTCTGAAGTAGGACTTTTTGTTATTTTAACCATATTCTCGTAAAAAATAACAACGTGACTTTGAACATATCATTTTTTCAACGCAAAATGCAAACAAACGTAATGAAAAATGAATTTCTTAAATAAAAAATTTGTAGGTAGTCTGTAGTATGTAATTAAGAACAATGCTGATTATTAAAATTAAAAATATGTAGATATTGATTTTTTAGTATTTTTAGAATTACACTTGTTATATTTTTGGTGTCGCGGCCCCTGAAACGAACATCCGCAACCACCTTACCGGCGTTTTATCGGTTCCCCGGTGGGTTCCGCCAAGCCGGCATACAGTGACCAGAATTTATCGAGATCTTGTGATTATGTCCAACGTTTAGAAATGATATGCAAAAGTATGGGTTTAAATGAGGAAATTAAGGATTGATTTTTTGTTTGCGACACGATTATTGATTGCAGCAAGATCGTTATCTTAAGGTTTTTATGTTAGTTCTTTATTCGTTCCTATGTACAGATCAAATTTGTTTTGTTTTTGCATGAGCTCTATTATTATTTTTGATTATTGATACCCGATTCGGTATAATACGTTTATGCACACACTCCCGAGCAGAAATGTCTGAACGTCATATATGTAAAATGTTTTCACATGAAGAAATTTTGTCCGCCTTACCTTCATAATTTTGAAAATTTTGCAATACGACACGCTAGACAAATCATACAACAGTATGGTCAATAAGGAAAGCGCTTACCTGAGATTTTGTTGGAGGGTTCATCGATTTTGGGTGCTACCGCTTCAATTATGTGATGGACGTTAAAAGCGAGGATCGCGAAAATGAAGGTAACAAATAATTTCGACATATCGAGACTGACTTTGGTTTACGAATATGCTCGTCGTTTCGTACTGAACAGCGTTTATATTGCTGAATATTGTTGTAGGAACGAAAATTTTTCGAAAATTTACGACGTTAATGTTGACAAATTGAACAAACACTTTGCTCGTATTAGTCTTAGCCAGTTGTTGTTGTTGTTGTTGTTGTTGTTGTTGTAGCAGGAATATGTGTGCTGAGGTGTAGTTCCTAAAGCTGTGTAAACTTTGTATGTAGCGACCAATGAGTCATTCCAAAGGTGCGACTACATATTTGTGTTTTTTTTTTTTTTTTTGCTATAAAATTACGTGGCGGTATAATCGAGTAAATTTGTGACACGTACTTTTCAAAGCATGTTCTAGCAAAAACCGTCTTAAAAAAAAAAAAACCGATTGAAAGCGTGTGAGGTTGAAAACCGCCTATTGCAATGCCACCGCCTGCTATAGAATTATTAATGAATGCGGTCTGATTTGAGTTATGTCTTACCTAAGATTGTGCTTTCATAGTTGAGAGCATATCCGAAGTAGGACTTTTTGTTATTTTACTCAAATTTTCGTCGTTTCATACTGCAGTGGGTTTCACTTGCTGAACATTGTTGTAGACGAGCATTTCTTGAAAATTATCACGTAATGTTGACATACTGAACAAGCACTTAGTTCGTATGAGTCTTTGTCAGTTGTTGTTGTTGTTGTAGAAGGAATATTTGTAGTGTCTAAAGCTGAGTAAGGCATTCTAAAGATACAACTACGAGCATGTTTTCTCTGCGCTATGAAATTACGTGGCCGTACATTTGAATAAAATTTATGATAATTATGGAAATATTCTCAAAAATCGATGAAAAAAGATTGAAATTTGAAAGCAAGTGAAGTTGAAAGCCTCCTGCTTATTTCGATGCCACTGCTTGCTAGGTTACTGTTTTCATGAATGTGGTTTTGCGTGAATTTTTTCTTCTGAACGAATTGTTCGTCGTTTCGTAGTGAATAGCGTTTGAATTGTTAAGTACAGTGGGAGAACTTTCGTAAATGTACTGCGTTAGCGTCGGCGGTGCCAGACATTTTGAAGGTCAGGTTACCAGTTTCAGCGATCATTATAGTACTTTAAAGTGGCCCCTATGCCAGTTATGTCGCCAAAAATTGTCAGTCTTGAATCTCTCAAAGAGTATTTTTTTTAAATTTATTTTTTTTCTCGTCATCTATGAAAGTTGGAAAGCAGGAAATTTTTTCATGTATTCTTGACTGTGGAAGGCACATTTTTAAAATATTTTTGAATGATTGCTGAAACAATTATATGCTTTTAAAATTTTCAAACTATTCCTTACGTTTTGAAAAGTTTTGAGATGCAATTATAAAATTTTCACGCAACCAGATTTTTATTTCTTCAAATACGATAAAAGATGCAGAATTTAGGGAGTAGTACAACATTTTTTACAAAAAAAAAAAGTAAGCAGCAATGCTGTTTTTTTGAAACTGAAGTTTTCGTTGCATTTTCCTGATATCCATTTGGAACTTTTTTTGTAAAAAAATATTCTTATCAAAATATCTCAATTTTACATGTACTACTTGTACTCATGCTTAGAGAAATTTATTCAGAAAAATACAGCTAATTTAAAAATTAGTAGGTATAAGGAATAATTTTTATTATATTGCATAAGATCATGCAGATTCATGTATGGACTGCATTATGCAACAATGTTCTAAGTGAAATGAGGCGCCATAGACTTGTTGATCGAACTTATTTTTGTTTTTAATGAGAAAAACTAGTAATGAATGAAATCATTCATGTTATTTAAATAATTTCAAAGACAAACAAGCGAAATTTGTTCAGTTTGATTGACTGGCTTTGTTATAATTTACATTACATCAGAAACTTGATGTAGTTAAAGTTTATGGCGCCTCATTTCACTTAGAACATTGTTGCGTAATGCAGTCCATATATGTTAAGATTTTCAATAACATCAAAAATAAAAGTATTTTTATTATTCTGGGGATTCAATTGAAAAATCAAAACTATTATGGCGAATCTTTAAAACATTTGATGTATTTTCAGTTTCTTTGGTACCTACTTTATGAGAAATTATCATTATTTCGAGAGAGAGGGGGTCCATTGAGAGAAAATAAAAATTGACAATATAAATGTCTTCTTTTTCTTTATTTCATATATGGTAACGTTACATCTATACATAAAAATTAATTTAGTAATTCGAAAAGAAGCATGGGGCAGAGATGAAATTTCATCTTACAATGGCGAAAGGTTTCTGATGAGCTATAATAATGTTTTTTCCATTAAATATTCGTAATTTGCAAGTGTTTCTTCTAAAAAGGTAGGTAAATTTACCATGCAATCTGTAGCAAATTTGACGTCTCCGAGATATCTCTGAGACCCGAGCGATTAGCAAGCGGTAGATAAAGTAGCGCTTTCCTCCCGCAAGCATGAAAAGATTTTAATTAAACACCATTGCAAAGAACGATAAATTTTCTACAAGATAGCAATTTAAAAACTATATAGTACCTGAAAATTTCGAGTAACGTGGATTTGAAGTTATAAAAATTGGCACTTCTCATGTTATTTGGAGGAAACAATAATATTATTAATTTATTATACTTTATACTCTACGTGCGAAAAAACTAGAAATGGCACAAAATGGCGGTCCATTATAATCATAGTCGTAGTGCCCTACTTTATACTGTCACAGTAATGCTTAACTTCGCTGGTAAATGTAACTTGACATGTAATTTTCATAGATTAGCTTTTTGCTTGCTGAGAATGGCAGCTAGTTTATAAATTCACGTTGGCTTTTTTGATAATATTGTTTCGGCATTCTTTAATTATTTTATGTTTCGATTTCAGTTTAATTTGTTTTCATTGTCGTATTTCTCGTTTATCCAGTACTTTGGGCACGTATATGTTTGAAAATGCTTTAAAGGAAAATTCAAGCATTTCTAAACGGTAAGATGGAGTCTTTCTCTGATTTAGATCACACAGTGCATCATTTATTGACAGAGTATAAAAAATTGAATGATGATTATCAATCAATTAAGAAGAAAATAATCGAAGATGCCGAATCTTCGCGATTACAGGCAGCTACAAACAAAATTGGTGACATGTGTAGACTTTTATTTATGATGAAACGTAAATTAGAACTAGCTTCAGCAGAAAGTAAACATAAGATGGTTATAATCAACGAAAAAATAGACAAATGCGAATTGACACTTCGTAACAGACGACGAAATGCGAAGTCTAAATCGTCTAAACATGTGAAAAGTAATTTATTTACTTTTCCTCCTGAACCACACATGAGTTTTTACTTTCAGTACCCTACTCGTTGTAAAATTGAGAACTCCGAATACGAAGATGCGTTACAATCGAAGTACAAATATTTCAATGCAATATCGTTACCGAAGCCGTGGAATAAGAGTGATCAACGAAAGCTGTATGGCGTAATACGTGAAGCAGTTATAAAGCAGCAATCTCGTAAGCTAGACGCTAAGATGTGTAAAATATATGATATGATTGCCAAAACCGATCACATAAGGAAAATAGATACTCTACATAAGTTCTACGATAGTTTAGTAAAGAAAAAAAATTTAATAAAAAATTCTTCGTTGACCAGTTTAATGATCAACTACCCGGATACGGAGATAGATTGGAAAGCTATATCGAGTATGTATTTCCGTGATCGATTTTCCGCCGAAGAATGCGAACAGTTATGGAATCTAGTGGCGCATCCGTTAATCAGTCATAAACCGTGGGGCAAGATCGAAGATCTATATTTAAAATCTCTAGTTTCACAGCATGGCGAACAAAACTGGGAATCGATTAATCGAGCGTTGAACACAGGACGTACGCCGTTTTTATGTTTCGTACGATATTCCAGTTACTTCAAAAGACCGGAACGTAAAGCAGCAAGGATATGGAGTGCTGAAGAGAACGCTGTTGTGAACTCGTACCTAGATCGATATCCTAAAAATGAAAATTTTTATTCCTCATTAGTTACGCACTTCACCTGCGTCACTCGAAGGCAGTTGAAGTCGCACGTAGCTCATGTGAAGAATTCACGTGATAAGAAAAAAGGTAGATTTAGCAGCGAAGAAAAATTCTTGATGAATTTTTACATCAGAAAAGGCTATTCGTGCGATAAGATCGCTCGAAAATTAGGCAAAAGAACAGCCAAGCAGATTCGTGATTTTAAAACTAATTTCGCTGATGTTACCACCAAGAAACCGTGGACGAGTAAAGAAATCCAGAAACTTCTCTTAGTCGTCAAATACAACGGAATCGGTCGTTGGAAAGAAATTAGCAAATATATACCGAACAGATCGTGGAAAAGTTGCCAAAACAAATATACCTATTGAAATCCAAGAATCCTAGTTTAATCGAAAAATCTATACGTAAAGTACTCGAGTATCTCAAATAAGAACCATGTTACATTACCGTAAAACATCCGTCGATTGTAAAATCGAATCTTTTTTCGTCCAATATTACGACAGAAAAGCTACGCCTTACCAGGGTAATCCAGCTATGTACGCTCGAGCAGTTCTCAACATATTTACGTTTTTAGGTTTCCAAGGTGTTCCTCGTAACGCATCTTTGACGGAAATCGGAAGCTGGTTGATGAAATTCAGTGATCCGGCGAACCACGAAACGAATTATCAAAAACAACCGTTCGATAAGTTATTTAAAAATTTCCTTCCCTCCAAACAGGCTTTGATGCATCATAAATGGGCAAAATTTTCTCAGATTTTGCCAAAAAGTTCGCAAGTTTTACCACCGAGTAAATGTACTATTTACGGATTCGACAACTTGAAACGAAATTTCGGCGAAAATTTCCAATCGTCTAATGGTGTAAATTTCGAAGATCTGTGGACTACCGTTAATTCGACTCATGGAAAACATCCCGAATTCATTAAAGCTAAACTTTTGTTATATAGGACGATGAAAACTCTGTTTTATTGGCCTCTGAAATTGAATACCATTCCAGTTAATTCCAAGTTGCTTTGAATAATTGATTTATATTTACTGTTTTTTTTTTTTTGTATGAAATGTTTTTATCTGTGTTTTTATTTTATTTTTTCTTCTTCTCTGTCCTCTTCACATTCATAGTTGTATTAAATTTGAATTAGTGTTCTTGAAGATCGTTCTTGGTTTCAACGTGGAGTTTAATTTCTTGTTATTTAATATTTTTATTGTTGTTTTTTTATTCGTGTGAATTTTTAAAATTATTTTTATATCTTGTATTGTCATTTTTTTACCAAGTCTCATTTTCTTTTGGTTTGTTTTAATTTTTAATTATTTTTACCATTTTCGAATATTTTTTTAGTGTTGAAATTGAAAAGAACAGGTGTATGTAATTTGTTGAATTGTGAGAAAATTTTATATTTTACATATATTTTAAATAAAAATTTTGGTCAGTTATTGGTTTTTTACTATTATTAAGGATAATTTTTTTTTTGTAGTGATTTGTAATATGTGATCATATTTTCAGTGGAGATGGTTTTTTTGCCTCTAGCCTCTGTAGTTTTGTGAGGTGTGGAAATTGAAGAAAAAGTTGTAGCGAAAGGTTCACGTAACATGTGCATGATATTTGCAATGGTTGTATTTTGGAAACTGAAAGATTTTCAGTTTTTTAGTCTGTTTTTTTTTCTTCAAATATTAAAATTATCAATCTTCATTCTTATTATTTAGATTCAGTAAAAATGGTTTTAAGTTTTGTTTCCTTTTTTTTTTATTATTATTATTTTTTATTTATTCATCCATTTTTTATTGAATGGAGAAAATCTTACGATGATTGCGAGAACAGCAGTATCTATTGTTTTACCATTAAGGCACAATGTGAACTATATTACGTTGGATAACGTCATGATAGCTTGAAAAAGAGTTGAAAATTGAGGTATATTGATTTGAAAAAAAATATCGAATATGTTATATTTTGCTGTTCCAGTCCTGCCTCCTGCGGAGCAAATGAAAGGGCAGGTGAGGTTTCAAAGTGGAATTTTTCTGTATGTGCCTTTTTCACTGTCTAAAGAGAAATGACGAAAGAAGTTTTGCAGCCAAAAATTTTTCCAAAACTTGTGGAGTGTTCATGAAGAAAGGTTTTTTGTAAATCAGTTTTTTACAGGTTTCAATTTGAAATTGGTTGAAGAAAAATTTTGAATTACATGTCGAAAATGTTCCGCGATTAAATTTTTCTGCCTGCATTTTTTTTATATTTTTCTTTCAAAGATGAAATCGTGATCTTTAAAAATTAAATAAAAATTCACTGTCAATTCTATCAAAATTCAGAATATCCAGAAAATGTTATCGATCTATGTGAAAGTGAAAATCTAAAGTTATTAAATCCTCAAATTTTTTGGTGGTTAAATAAATTATCAAAAAAGTTTCGAAATTTTGGCACCTTTGGACTTTGGGATTGTATCGCTTGATCTCTTCCGTTCACAAAGTGATGCTCCTGTAAAGCATGCTGGAAGCTCATGCGTGCTAACTAGAAGAGAGATTTCAGTTTATTTGGATAGTTAAAGTCTTCGGTATATTATTATGATCTTCTTACTGCCTTGAAATAATTAGTATCTCAAGACCAGAAGATCACTACTTCGCTACAAGTATAGTGCGTAAATGTGGCGTAATACAAATAATTTTCGCCTAAGCCAAATTTTCACACAAATAATCGCGGATTTTCGCGATGAAAATACAACAAATCGAACAAATATAATCAATGAAATATCAAGAGTTTAACGTACCTTGTTTCTTCTCAAATTGATCATTCATGTAAAGAATATAATATTTACATGGCATAACAAAATTAGGAAAAAAATAAACATAGCATTCGCTCACGGATCCACAAAAGGAATGAATTACCAAGACTCAATAGGGAATCGCCAATCGTAAATACATAGTTTTTCGCCTATCATATCCATATACTATACATACACGAAAAAATGTGTACGATTTTACGCTCTATATCAGTTCCTACAGTTGACTTTTAGAAAAAAAATTTTGAATTGAAAAAGTGAAATATTTACGCATTTGAAGAAAAATTTGTTTTTATGTATTCACTTATGAAATGTCAAGGAAGCGTGTTTTATTGTCCAGGTTGTATGCCAAATGATGATGAGTGCATATATTTACACTTAGTTACTTACTTTATTTAATCGAGATATGAATGGAGTGGCCAAAATTTGTTGTTTTTCATTTTTTATTTTATTTTACCAAGTGTCTGGACATCTACAGTATAACAGAGCCGCATCAGCCAAAAAAATGAATGACAAATTTTAGACCTCAAACTATGGTGAAATATTTCCTAAAATGAAGGTAAATTATTTCAAAATTCAGTAATTTTAACAAATTGCTTGTGAACAGTCGAAATTTCAGAGTAGAAGGCTAATTTAAATTTTTTTTTTCATATTCTGCCTCCCTCCACATTCCTTGGTGAGAGTAATCGATCATTAATCTATGTAAAAAGGCTTATAAATACTAGGTATTTTTTTTTGTGGAGGCAAACCTGCCAAATTATAATTTTGTAATATAAAGATTCAAAATATTTTATTATCCAAAGACTGAAAGAAGTTTCACCATCATTTGTTTTTTTAATTTATGAGGTTGAAATTATTTTTTTCAAAGATCATCGATTTTGATTATTTCTTAAAAATCAAGATTTTCAAAAAAGCGAAAAAAAATTTTTTTACCAACATTTTTTTGTTTGATTGTTATATTTTGTGTATTAAAGGATGAAATAAAATTTAAACGTGTATTATAACGTGGTGTTATTAAAAAAAAAAAAAAAAAAAAAAGGAAGAAAATTACAAATGATCGAACAATTTAAAGTTTGAGAATTAAATGTCTTAAATGTCTAATATGTGAAAAATAGCATTATCATCTGAAATTTTTCATCGTGAAGATCCAACTTTTATTATCAAGAAAAAAAATATATATAATGTATACATTACATGTATTAAATTTCATCAAGTTTGATTCTTCGGGAAATTTAAAAAAGTCTCTAAATGTACTCTTGCAATATTATTCATCATATTTCGATTTCAATATATTGGTTGTTTCTTTACTTTGATTTTCATCAATATTTGTTTAAATATTAATTTCCAGCTCGTATATGTGAATGTTTTTTTTTTTTTTAGGTGTAAACTTGAAGAATTGAATAATTATATCTGGTAAAGAATGTTGATTCAGGTAAGCCTTTTTAAGAAACAAATAATTTATTTTTAAAATATCAATACAAATCGCGTATGAAAATAAATTACAACATGAAAGAAAAGAAAAAAGTAAATGAAAAAAACAATTGCTTAAAAAAAAGGAAAACAAATTTAGATATAGTTGCCCTTACTTTAATCATACTTTTGGAATCGTTGATTTGATTTAAACAAAAATATCGTATTATGCAAAATTATCTTTTTTTTTCTTTCTTTTTTATGTATGAAAAACCTGAATTTGTTTACTCTGCATTTTTGTCGCTATAGTATAAAAATCATTTTAATTTTTGCTGCAAAAAATTTTTTTGTTGTATTTTTTTTTTGATCCGTATCGTGTACAGCAGCGAGGCAATGACATTAAAATCACGAAAATTTTCCTTCAGTTTGAAAAAGAAAAAAGTAGCTTCTTCATATCAACGATTCTTTCAGTATCGAGTTATTTGGCTTCCACTATGTACAACAATACAAATATATTTCGTGGCCCGAGTTTTTACACAGTAAAAAGTGATATATAGGAAAACAAAATTCATAATATCATCACGCCATTGAAGGATTGCCATTTGGCATATCAGGTTTGTCTTCCGAAGTGCTCTCCACGCTTACTACTTCCTCTGGTAAAATGTCGCCATCCTGTAAACAATACTAGTAAATAGGTTATGTCGGTTTTTGCTTACACGCGAACTAGTTCATACTTGTACCTGGTGGCTGTTGTCTTCCTTTTGAAGTTCTTTTTGTGAAAGTTGCTCTACCACCGCTACTGTGTAGCAATCGCCTAAAACGTTTGTAGCTGTGCGGAAACGATCGCTATGGAAAAAATAAATGAAGACGTTACCTTCGAGGCGAGTGTATACAAATAGGTATATGGGATATGTCTCTTACATTAGCCAGTCTACGGAGAGCAGTAGAGCGACGTTTTCAGACGGAATGTTTATGACGGTACATAACATGGTGACCATTACGATGGCGGCGCTTGGGATCGCTGCTGAGGACATGCTGGCGAATGTGCACGAGAATCTGAAAACGTAGCGTTGCAAGTGTATTCGAGATTTGGTATTAGTTGTAGGTATTTTGTATGGGTATAGGTACGTACATTAAGGTGACTATATCGTTCACTCCTAATGATCGTCCTTCTAATTGAGCCAAGAATACCATCGCCAGACCCATAAATTGAGCTGAACCATTTAGATTGATAGTACCGATGGGTAGGACGAAATTGGTGATTTTTTTATTCATATTGATGCCATTCAAACTTTGAACATGACTGGAAGGGAAGCAGCTCTGCCAAAATGTTTATAAAATTAGTTATATATTTGGTGGGTAAATTGGAAACGGTGCCTTAGCTTTGGAATCATAAAAAAAAGTGAATTGAGTGCATTGAATTAAATTATTTGAACACATTGTAAAACTAATACTCTGGTGAGTTATATGAAATAAATACAAGTCGAATTAGAATTCATACGAAGAAAAAAGTTACCTAATTTTTCACTACTTACTTCGAAGCAGTGGCAAATCCGGTCATTAGTGCTGGTAATATGCTGACGTAGTATTTATACGAGTTTTTCTTCAGTATTACGAAATATATGAGTTGAGCGATGACTAGTTGGTAGAACAGAAATCCACTGATGGCGATTATAATGAAGAATCCGACTTGTTCAAGGGTGCCTATGATATTTGGAACGGTGGCTATTTTACTGCATATTATACTGGCTACACCAACTGGAGTGAACCTGTGTGAAAAGGCATTTAGAATCTGTCTTCTTAGGGACTTTATTTTACAAGTATGTTCGCTATTGCGTTCACTCGAGTTCTTCATTTTTTTGCAAGTATCTCGCGAAATAGGTATAATAAAAAAGAAGAAGAAAAATAGATAGGAAATGTGTAAATGTTCAAACTTTTCATTTTTCATTTTGATTTTAGATGAATTATTTTACCCGAAATTACCTTTCAGAAGTTCGTAGTTTAATGTTCTGTTTAATTGCATTTTTGATTCAATTTTGTTTTTTGAAAAGTTATTTTTATTTTTATGATTCATTTTGATCTTGCTCCTACGAGACAAATGTTATGTGATTTTTTTAAGGGGAAATTTTTTAATCTTTAATTAGATTCATTTATATAATTTCAAATCATTTATTTGTTATATTATTATTATTATTGTTTTTTTTTTGTGATAATTTTATTTTCATGATTTATTCTCTATATTTTAATGAGACTTTTTACGAAAACTGCATCCATAGAAAGCGTTTTTACGAGAATCTCAGCAGTGAATCGAAGCTAAACAATATCCACCTATTTTCAATCGTTACTTAAACTAACATTTCAAAAGGTAGGTCGATTATTTTCATTTAACCTCAAAATTTTCATCTCCCTCAAACAAACCTCATCCACTAAACATAATCAAAAAATCATCTCGAAAGTACATATCTTATCTCTATACAAGTTAATAACCTTGCTTAACCGTTCATGACTACAGGCCACACCCTATACCAAGTCTGAAAACCCCTACCCTATCCTTTTCAAAAACACTTAAGAAGTTGTATTTGGCATAAATGTAGTATTTCTTGCCATGAAATAATCATGTGAACACATATTTCTCAAATTACAACTATTTGAGGGTCCTCAAATTATCTTCAAATCTTGATAATCCGCCATTTTGGACCCATTTTGATTCAAATTTAAGAGCTCATATTCTGGTCACAAACTAATCCTACACACAAAGTTTGACCATTCTAGGCCGATTTGGTGATGAGATATGGAAGATTCATGAAATTTCCTGCAGCAATTTCCCCTCCAAAAGCCGTTTTTTGCTCTAACTCCCCTCCAAAATCACTGAGGAAGCTAAAATCAAAATACGTTTGTCACTTGGGCTCATTTTATCATATGACACAGCAATAAAAAATTTTCGACCCCTCCTGTACCCCCACCACTATTTTAGGTTGATAACCCCGCCTTCCCCCTCCAACATCATGTATGGAAGTGAATTCGGGATATAGTATACAACTTATCCCCAATAACCATATGAATTCATATTAATTACATTTTTACCAACTTGAGGCTCCTCAAGCTCCACTCAAAATTTTCATAATCCGCCATTTTGAATCCATTTTGATCCAAATTCAAGAGGTCATATTGTGGTCACCAACTAACCTCACACACAAAATTTGACCTCTTTAACTTGATTTGGTGGGGAGATATGGAAGATTCAAGAAATTTCATGACTCAAAACTTCCTCAAAAAGCCATTTTTTGATCTAACTCCTCTCAATATGCACTTAAGAAGCTGAAATTTGGATATGTTAGTATCCGTGACTCACTCTTTTATATGAAATCAAAAACGAAAAATTTGAGCTATTTGCCCCTTCTCCAGCCCCCCTCAAATTTGAGTGATCCGCCATTTTGAAATTTATCGAAAAAACAAAAAAACTATTTTTGCGTATTTTCAAGAAGAGTTCCTCACCGAATTTTGAGCGAATTTTATCCACACCCGCCTGCGCAAGGCGAGTGATACAAAAAACGAAATTAGGCAATCTGAAAATTGAAGACCTTTGTGACTTACTACATTTTTGAATGCAGAGTCTTAGCTGATAAAATTTGAGATGAATAGAGTTTATAAAGCTTTTGCATTTGAAATTTATTCATCAGTAAAACTGAACTGGTTATTCATTAATTTTTTTTAGAATGATAAAATTAGGTAATGTCCATTTTCAAGATCGTATTTTCCAATAGTTTATTTAGTTATCTAGCGAAATTACGCAACTATACGAAAACAACGCTTACCAAATCACCACTAATAACATTTTTTGCAACACGTCGTAAACAGCCGAAAGAAATTCGAGAAGAATTTTTTTCTGACGTTCCAGCGTTCCCAGTAGGCAACCGAAGAGTACGCAGAAAAATATTATTCCGAGGGTATTCGTTCCGCTTCTATGGAAGAGAAAAAATTGAAATTATATCGACATTACGCTCCCCTCTCGATGGTAGATTCGTGTTCATCGAACAGAAAGCACCGACTAACCTGGTTTTTAATACTTTTTTTCGAACTTCCTCGGGGAATCCGCTACTATTATTTTTCTTGATTATCTGGTACGTGGTATATGTCTGCGAAAAGAATATACGATTTTATCGCGATTCGAGTTAGTAAATGAAATGGTAGATCGATAATTTCTTCGAATTTAATTTGAATATCTAAAAGTCAGCCGTTAATTGAAAGTACGATATTTTTTCTAGTTTTCGCTTACCTGTTGGAAAGTAGCTTCGAAAAAATTATCCGATACTAAATTCCTAAAAAGACATAAAAAAAAAATCAAACTCCGTCGTTTATTTATTTAATAAAATTACTAGGCTGGGATGATGGAAAAAGAGAAACGCTAATGCTAACCTGCCTACGTCCAGTAAACCGTCCAAAATTGATACTGTGTCTTGTACGGTAACGGCCTTCGATACCGTTTCGTATCTCCGTATGGCCAGGTTTAAATAGCAGGCCTAACGATATGCCTAATATAACGTTTAGCAGCGACGTCAGAAAGAAATAAACTATCACTCGAACGGCCACTAGTTTATTTGATTTCAAATTCAGCGTCGCAGAACCTACGAATATGGGTAATGGATCGATTATAGCTATTACAGAGATAGATAAATGCACGAGTATGAAACAAAAGCTTACCTAAAATAATGCAACATATTATGAAAGGCAAAACGATCATTTTGAGGGCTCTCATGAATAATTCGCCCGGATAACCGAGTATCGATGTTAAATCTGGGTTCGGTTCCGCGTACCGCCAACATATACCTGTGGTGGCAGAATTATTGTGTTTAATTTGCGCATGTGTTTAACGTAGTTTAACATAATACAATATATCATTATGTTTGGCGAATAATATTCTGTCATATTTGCTCCCCCTCCCCATTCTGCACGTCGACGAAAGACCTTGATGCTCGGTATAAATCTTATTTTTGATTTCTAGTCGAGCCCACACTGGATATGATGTCAGTGATCAAAGTCGTTGGTATTTTTTAATTTCGTCAAGGTATCCTATATGGTTTCTATTATTCTAAATTTTTTATTTTCACCGAGTTGATTTTATAAAGATTGCTAAACAATTCTATTCGACGATAAAATATGCCAAAAAATTCCGTTTAAAATGAAATTTCCTGTTTACGATAGTATCTTTGTGAAAAAAACGAATGTGAAGACATACGTAGGATTGTTTAAAATGAACGAACGAAAAGAAATTGTAAACGACAAAGAATGTAAAGAAGAGGGATGCTTGTAAAGATAAGCCTAATTTAGAGGAATGTTTCGCAAAATCTGTCCTTTAGTGAAAATTCCTTTTTTTTTTTTTTCTAAAAGAGCTCTATGAAAACCTTTTGGTGAAATTTACGCTTGGGAAAAAAATGTGATGTTATGAATTAAATAGGTGTGATTTTATTCCATTGTCTAAGTGTTATGGAATGTTGAGCTCGTTTGAAATTTAAATCCAACTATTTCACGAGTTGCATAGCGCATACTTCAAAACAAAACTTCGATGGTATGATTTACATACGTTTAATTTTATTCCTTCGTGTGAAACTTACTTCTTTTTTTTTTTTTTTTATTTAGAAATGATGAAACAATTTTTTTTGTGCGCTAACCGAGTTTTTAATGAAAAGCTAATCTGTTGAAAGCTAACAGGAAATGGTGAATTACCTATAACTAATTTTTTGGGAACTTAGAAATGACTTACGAGAAATCTATGGTAATTTACTTGTTATTTAAGTAATTTGTAAACGAGCATAGGACTTCTGCCAACCCAAAGAAGTAGGTTTGTGGTGAGAAACTTGTCTATAATCCAAAATTTCATGAAAAAGGCACTAAAATCATATTTTTCAATCACCAGGAGAATTCTAACTTACGATAACTTTCTGCAATTTCAGACCGTGTAGTTGAACTACTTACAAGCTCAGTACCATGGAGCATCTTAGTTTCTATAACCAAAGTTCTTGCAAATTCAACATTCAAATTATCAAAAGAGATTTCTTCACCCTCGATGAACCTTGCTCTCTGACTCACTGTGTAGCAGCAGACTTTGGTATGTATGCTGATATGCGATATACGCATCAGATTTGTGAGTGAACCCAGACGAACTCCATCGATAGAAAAAAAAGGTTAGGGTGGTGGCTGTGCTTAGCTGAGGGGAGAAGCAGTTCTTCTACTTCATAGTTATAACCGAAAGCACTAGTTGTGGTAAGCCTTCACTCTTTACACCCTTTGGTAGTCTAGCAACACTTTGGCTGGTTTGACCATGGACCCCTCGATTGTCCAGTACTCCTTATCATATTATGTTGAGAAGAAAAAAAGTTTATATATTTAATCCAACTTTTTAGGTGTTAGTTTTCAGCTTAGGCTCCTGGGTGTGCATGAGAAAAGGTAAACATCATCTGCAAGTCTAGGCAAACTCCCATTAAGAACTCAGCTCTGGTAATGTGGCACGTCTGCTTACTTTTTTTTTAAAGGTATATTTATCCTTATTTCATGAAAAGGGAAGAAATTCCAGTTTCTCCTCGTGAATTTAATTACTTGCATTGTCTTACTTGATGGAAAAGAGTAAGCAGCTATACCGCATTACTGGAGCTGAATTTTTAACTAGGGCTTGTTCAAGTTTAGTAATAGGAAATAACGTTGCTAAACTCTTCATGACTACAGGCCACACCCAATACCAAGTCTGAAAACTTTACCTTATCCCTTCCATAGTCTCTTAAGAAGCTGAATTTAGAACGAACGCAGTATTTTCTATTTTTTACAAAGAAATAATCATATATGAACACATATTTCTCAAATTATAACTACTTCAGGCTCCTCAAATTACTTTCTAATATTATATATGATCAGTCATTTTGGATCCATTTTGACCCAAATTGAAGAGCTCATATTCTGGCCATCAACTAACCCTATACACGAAGTTTGACCTTTCTAGGTAAATTTGGTAACGAGATTTGGAGGATTTATGAAATTTCCTCTAGTAATTTCCCCTCCTGAAGCGGTTTTTTGCTGAAATTCCCCTTCAAATTCGCTTGGGAAGCTAAAATCAGAACAAGTTAGTCGTACTTAGATCCATTTTCTCATATGATACCGGAATAAAAAATTTTCGAGCTCTTCTGTATCCCCACCACATTTTAAGGTCGACCCTTCCTTCTTCCCTCCAACATCATGTATGAAAGTGAATTAGAGATATTAGTGGCGCTCTGTATATTTCTTGTGCCCAACAATCGTATGAGTTCATATTAATTACATTTTTATTGATTTGAGGCTCCTCAAGCTCTACTCAAATTTTGATGATGCGCCATTTTGTATCCATTTTGACTCAAATTCCAGAGGTCATATTCTGGTCATAAACTAACTGTACACACAAAGTTTGATCTTTCTAAGTTGATTTGATGTGGAGATATGAAAGAATCAAAAATCTCACGATTCAAAACTTCCTCAAAAAGCCGTTTTTTGCTCGAACTCCCCTCAAAATACACTTAGGAAGCTGAATTTCGGATATGTCAGTGTCTGTGACTCCCTATCTCGTATGAGATCATAAACATAAAATTTGAATTATTTGTCTCTTCTCCAGCCGTCCTCAAAATTTGAGTGATCCGCCATTTTGAATTTTATCGAAAAAATAAAAGAAGGATTTTTTTTAGATTTTTAAGACGAGTCTCTCACCAAATTTTGAGCGAATTTCATGAATATCCGCCGGCACTACGCGAGACCTAAAAAATTATGGATACCAAAAAGTTGGACATTCACCAAATGATCTGAAATGCAAAGATTTGAAGACCCTATTTTCCCTCGATTATCCCTTCCCAAATCAGGTAGGCTATAATAACTATCGTTTATAAGTTGAAAACTCAGCTAAAAAAAGTTTATGAATAATAGAGTAGATTCAAAAATTAAATCCGTTTAAATTTCGGTTCCAAGTACTAGAGGCTTCGAATGGATTTAACTCATGTTCAATTAATCTTTTTAAATTTCCTTATTTTTGAAGACTTTTTTTGTTGAAGGAATAATTAAATAGGAAATAATTCCAGTCACTCGGTCGTTTTTAGGCTTTATATCGAAATTTTCAATTCGAATTTCTAAGGTACGATCAGCAAGACAATGCATCTAGTGGCTTCATGATGACGTCATGATCTCATAGGTATGCAAGTGCGGGTTTGTGCTTTGAGAGCGATTTCGTGATTATATACCAACCTAAAATACATCCTACGAGTACTCCAATAAGGATACTGAGTAGAAAGCTATTCTTCTTGCAGACGTTTTTTACGTCTTGTAAAATTTTATCGTTCGAAAACTTCATGGTTGTGGTCTGTAAACAAAAAAACAAAAGAAAAATTATTAGTTAGGACAATGCACGTTCATAGTAGCCGAAAAAAGTGATATACCTAATTGCTTCAATCGCGGTTTTTCTTCGAATACGTTTTGCTGCATGAGCAAAATTTCGACTAGTCGAAAATTTAATCTTTCTGTTTCGTGTTTTCGTTAACAGCTGCCGGTTAAGATAACGTGGCGCGCGTATTTCACGCTACCTTACGAAAACATTCTACGTGGAATGCAAAGTGGTTTGACCTATAACAGGTTAAACCATTCCGGCTGGCCACCAAGAAATTTTAATAAATTTCTATTGGTTCTCCCAGCCACAAGAGTCTGAGAACAACAACCAATGAAAATGAAAAATATTTGGTTCTGAATGACGTCAATATGAGCAGCTAAATGTACACGTGGACTTATCACTTTTGCGCCGTAAGGGGAGAAATCGAAATTTTATCAATGCTCATTAAGACTGATGCCTTATTGGCTGTTGATATTATCAACTCACAGTTGCTCATATTGACGTCATCAGTAAACAATGCACTTGAAAAAATAAAGTTGAAATTTTTCACATGATCTCAAATGGTGTAACCTGTTATAGGTCAAACCACTTTGCGTGGAATGTATAAGTGCCTATGTCGTATGCAAATTCGCGAATTATACGCAGATTTTCCAGAGGGAAAATTAAATTTCCCGCTCGACGGTTACTAAATGATACTTGGCGTTGATTTTGAAAGGTGCCAAATTTTTATCGCTGCTTTTTTTTCTGGAAAAGTGAGAAAATCAGATAATGCTGCAGCATTGGAAAATTTTAGTATAATTATGCCTAGCAAAATCTTACAAATAAATAATGTTGGAGATGTTTGTTTGAAACTGAATTAAAAATTTTTTGTTTTATGAAATTTGAAAAAAAAAATTCCAATTAAATTATTTAAATTATGTTCAAAAAGTAAAATTCTCTATATGAACGTAAAAAATGAAAATAAAAAACCAAATAGAAAGCGATGAAAAAATGGACCTGGCCTTGATATTATAAATTGAGCTGAATTTTTTCCCTTTCATTTCGCTAATTTATTATTTCGCAAAAAGTTTGATATTTTCGGTCGACGAACTCTAGTAAATTTCTAACAAATTGCGCTTCCCTTTCCGACCGTCTGAACTACTGAAAAAAATTTCCTCTCGAATCCACATTTTGTCTCGATCTCGCACAATGACACCACTAGTCGAAAAAATATCTTTAAACTTAAACGCATCCGGAGCCGAAAGTTTCACATAAAAAGCCGGATACTGAAATTCGTACTTGGTCGACGATATATATTCGGTCTCAGCGACACCTTCGTGTAAAATTCAAACGACTATTCTGCGTTTCAGACGAAGCATGAAATTAACTTGAGACGTGTTTTAGCTTATCTTATTGTTTTATAATAAATTTTTTGCTTTTCTCTGTGGATTCATACTTTTTTTCCGCTGATATTCTAAAGAAAAAGGCGGCTATGGAAAAAAATACCCGTTGAAATCAAAGGTCCATTGTTTGAGAGCATTTTTTCTGCTATGATTTTAAGAACCAGTCCGTGAGGAAAATTAGTGTCAGATAACTTGGTAATTGCCTTCCAACCTTTGAGGATTTCAAAGCAAAGTTCAAATAATCATTATTGGGAAACTTGAACAACTCGTCTGGTATCTCGTAAGATGGTGTTTTTGGCGCTTTAATTTTCGATTTCACTGTATGAAGTAAATTATCAAGGGTTTCCGAAGTATGAAGAAATTTAATATTATATAGTCACGTTTTGGAAGGTGAGGGGATGGGGATGATAGTGGTAGTCAATTCCAACTTGAGTAATTTTGAAATGCCCATTCTATCTGTATTAATTAAATTTGATTTTGGTCACGGCGATTCGTCGATATATAAATTTATATATGCATATGAGAAGCATTCTGATAATCTAATCTCATGTTAAATATACGATATTGAACAACGATTGTGTTACACGTTTTTGTGTCCAGTTATTTTTATACATGCAACAGTTATAATTGAAATCATTTATTTATTGATTCATTCACTAAGGGTATAATTGCACATACGCGATTTTTTTTTTTTTTTATTATAACTTCACTGGTACTGTATGTGATTCTTATGGGAGACAAAATTTAGAGCACTGAAATCATGATATTATTATTATTTTTTCATTTTTTTATTTTTATTATTTTATTTATTTATTTATTTATTTATGTATTTATTTTTTTTGTGTTTATTTAGTTACTTGATTGCCTTCTTGTGTTTGTTTTTTGCTTTTTGGATTTGTCTATGCTTGTTTTGTTTTGTTTTATTTATTTGTTTTTATTTTTTGTTTCTTCTTTTTTTTTCTGGATAATAATAATAGTAATCACCGGCTGCACGCGCTATGCGCTCTAGAGGAAGATCAATGAATCCTTAATTTAATTTAATGATGTGCACTTGAATAATAAATTTGATTTGATTTAAGAAATACCTATTACCTATAATTTGTAGGAAAAAAACCTTCGGCTTTAAAATATAATAATAATGAGAAAATACTTTGGATTTTAGTTTTCGATTAGAAAAATCAGGAATAATTTTGGATTTTGCGTCAAAATTAAAAAATGAAAACAAAACAAAACAAGAAGTACTTGAGCTAACGCTTGTATTCTATTAGCGCGTAAATTAAGTTAAAACGACTCGCGTAAAGGAGCGCTAGTCGTCTTGATTTAACAACAGGCATAGCATAACGTCGCGACACGCGACACCGCGGCGAAATATTTATAAACTCGACGAAGACGTCGTATCGATTAATCCGAAACGACTTGTAGGTTCGAGTGTTTTATTAGGCGATGATAAAATTGTACAGTAGTTTTCGGTGAAAGCGAAAAAATTAGTTTTTGAATCGAAACGAAGTTCTCATTACAGGAATATGAATCGTTCGCGTTCATATATAAGACTCGCGGCGGACTACGTTGTGCGAGGTCTGGGCAACTCTCAATATCAATTTCTGAACGCCACCTGGCTAAACGATAAAATAAAACAAGTACACGATTATATGTATCTGGTATACGATGTTGAGGTGCCACTGTGACCTTTTGCTAGAAATTTCTGACTTTTTGTTTTTTTGTTTAATGATTTTTATTGGAATAATTTATGTTGTTTTTTATCAATTTGAGTTATTTTTCTTATTTGTTCTTTTATAATTTTGGACTTTAAGAAGTATCTGTGCATGATTTTGAAGATATCGAGCCAATCTTGATGGTTAGGTGGTATCGATTGTGTATTTTCTTCTGATATTACGAGCCTAATGAAATTACCTATATTCATAAAATCATCTCTGTGTATACCAAGATGTAGGTAAGCCCATAGTGTACCATAGCCATGTTCATTTTGGCACAAAATGAGGGAAGAAATGGCTTAATAATTCAAAATGCACTCATCACGCCGACTAACGGCGTCGTTCCTAGAGCTCATATATTGTACACCGGCTTGACGTCGATGCCGGTACTTTTCCCATCATAAGGGCGCGGTAGCGAATATTTCGCGATCCGTATTCTTGAACTTGACCGCGTCGTCGTTGATACACATTCGTTAATACGCTTTCACTTCACTATAGGACGTACCTATATCATAGATCCAGTTCATAATGCTTCGATCGGTCGATTTTCTACATAGACGACGCGCCGTCGTCGCCGGGGCAGACGTGGAACTGCATTTCGTATTTTTAATTACCCTATATGCTGCTCGTATCCGTAATTACGGACAATTAAGAGTACCAGTTTTAAACGAACAAAGAGCTTCGATTTAATTGCCGCTGAATCGATCGTCTGTACGACGTACGTATGTAAGTCGAGGAAAAAAATCGTTCATGGTCAATGTTATACGCCACTCCTAACGAATTTTAGTGATTAATGGATTATTCAGCCCGCATTCCTAGCGTGTTATATTTACAACGCTCAGCTTCAAAACGTGATCGTGAGGCCTCTCAAGTATCCGTGTTGCTGGTATCGTCGGTGCATGGCGGATAATGCATGCGTGATACAAGACGATCGTGGTTACCGTATGATGCGGTATTCTCTCGTAATTTATTCCTGTTTAAATAATTATTATCGCCTAGTCTTGGCGGCGGAATGGGTTTTATTAACGCGTACGCCATACCGTGAGAGTAGGCGTTTGAATGCGAAAAAATCGCAGTATTCGATCGTCCGTGTCACATTTTGAACATCGAACATCAATTCAACATCGTAATTGTTTCAAATTTGACATTTTTTTGCATCTATATTTTTTTTATTTTCATTTTAAAATTTTTTGTTTTGTTTCATTTTTCATTTGTGGACATTTTTTACATTTTTAGTATTTTATTTTTATTTCGACAGATTTTAACTTTTTTTGAAAATTTCTGAATTTTTGTTATTTCATTTTTATTTTTATATACTTTTGAATTTTTTTAGATTCAATTTTTGTGAATTTTGTATTTTTAAATGTTCTTCACTTTTTTCATTTTTCATTTTTTTTTATGTTTTATTTTTATTTTTTTATTTTATAACAAAATATATTATAATATTTAACTTGAAGATTTGCCCTTTTCTTCTCGGTAATTCTACCCCCACAAATTAAAATTGAAATTTCAACTGTCAGAACTTCAAATATGTCCAGGTTATTTATGTAACCTCCCCCTTCCCCACTTCACCAACAAATCCAAAAACCTTCTAAACGTTTTTCAAGCGATATTTTTTCATTTTCATTTCTCCAAAGTCGAAAACTCACGGTATTTTCTCTCAAAAGTAGTAAAATTAATTTCAACATGCTACAGAAATTTCAATTTTTCATTCAAGATTGACCTATAACACTGCTCCTTTTCACCCTCTCTCACGACGAGCTTTCCCTTCGTAAAATTAAGATTTCGAGTTGGGAATTTCAGATGTATCCGAATTTGTGTATACCCCTTTCCCTTCCCAATATAATTTCGAAAGGCTTCTGAGAAATTTCCAAGTCACAGTTTTTCAATTTTATTTTTTCCCAAAGGAAAGAAAAGTAATTCTGAATGATGATGAAATAATTTCATTTTGCTTTAAAGTTCAGATTCGATTGAAACAATGCCACCTTTGCTACTTGCTTTTCGGTGACCTTTCTCTTTACAAAATTGAGATTTTAACTCTCGATGTTTCAAACTTTTTCGAATTCTTAAGCAGCTCTCTCTCCCTTGAAAATCTGAATGACTGTTAAATACTTTGCAGGTGATATTTTTTCAGTTTCACTTTTTGTTCAAGTCGAAAATTCGTCAGACCTTTCACAAAAGAAAGAAAAGTAATTCCTGATTCTTGGAAAAACGTCACTTCTTCGATTAGAATTTACGTAATAGGTGTCCCACTGTCCCCTTTGTCCCTTTCGTTTCAACAAAACTGATTTTTTTGTTATGAATTTGAATTATGTTGGGAGTAAGGTACCTTCCCTCCCCCCTCCCCCCCCCAAAAAAATGAGAGTTTCAAGTATTCTTCCAAGTGTCGAAATTTGAATGTCAGTTTGTCCACAGTAGGAAATGAACATTTCTTTTTCCTCAAAAAAAAAAAAAAAGTCAAAATTCATAATCTGTACGCCGTTATTTTATATTTAAAAATGAAATTCCAAGTTATCGATTCAAACTTGTTTTGATGTGTCAGCTGTTGGTAATTGAAACTTAAAAATCACGTTCACTTGGTAAGATAACCACCTCATCAAGTTCATCGTGATTTTTCGTTTACTTTTCGAAATTTAGTAACTTTGCATTTTATTCACGTCCACTCCGTTACGTACTCCGAAACAATAACATTTTCGATTTCATAATAGGAAAATTTTTACGTTCACGGTGAAAGTTACTTTTCTAAATTTACACGCGAAGACTTACCAGCGAAATAAAAGCATTAAATGCGCGGCGTCCGACAATCGAAATGCTTCGAAGAATTCCACGATGCGCGAATCAGCCGCCCAGTCGGTATGTGAAAAATTTCAGCGCTCTGTTTAACTCGAAGAAACCGACTCTGGTTTCCATCGGGTAAATTATTCTTTAGGTATAAGAGAGCGAAAAAAGAACCCGCGGATGTTCGCAATAACTCGGAGATACGACGTTCAAGTGAAAACAGTGGTTCGTACAGTCCGGACGAGCAGACTGTACTGAAGATATTTCACTTTGGTAGACGCCGATAACTGGGAATATTAGCATCGAATACTTTATAAATTATTCAAATAATACAAGTCTAGAGATTAGCTTTATGTTGGTATTTTGATCGTCGAGGGTTAATCTCTTCAAAAGTATTCGATCTGATAGTGGAGTTCGTTGATCATAACATACTTTTTCCTGTTTCTTCATTTATTTATATTGATATTAAGTTATCGACTATGTATGGTTTTGAAAATCGTAATGATAAATTAGTATTTTGCGGATCTCGGAATTGTAAACTTTTGATGTAAGTTTCGCAACCTTCATAATAGAGTGATACGTTGAAAAATGACTTATCGATTTGAAACTACTTTTCACTGATTTCTGAGATTTTTTTTCCACATAAATTAGTTTGAAGAAATCAAACAGAATTTTATTATTCAGTACGACCATTAACATATGTAGTCACGTAATACATGAAAATTAATTTTTTTTCTATATTCCTAATACATTCTTGGTCTAGCTTGATTATATTTTCAGTAATAGGTATATTGCCATTATATCATTCACTTTAGTTCAACCAATGTTTTTTTGATCTTACGACATCTTGAGTTCGCATGCTTAATCTTTTTATACGAGTTGGTCTTACCCAGAAGTAATAAAATTAGAATTAGTTTCTCCTAAAACCCCTACAAAGGGAACGTGAAAGCCACATTTCTGTAAAATATAGTCAACTCTAAGGGCATGTAGAAAGAGCTCTACTGCACGCAAAGATTAACTGATGTCACAGCTCAGTAATGCCTCCAAAAAGGATCTCAGGAGCTCAATAAAAATTCTAAAAATTGAAAGCTCTCTCCCTGAGGGCTTTGGGATAACTAATGGTGGTTTCTTAGTTCCAATACGAAATAAACCTCTAAAAAAAATTTGAAGCATAATCGAGGAATATGAGATCAAATAATGCGATTTTTTCGGTAAATTGGTATAGAATAACCCCAATTACTTTCCTACTCACTATTTACTATGAATGAACTAGTTGAAAATATTTGCCTATTTGTAATATGAAAAGGGTCATGAGCGAAGCCAAATTAAGCAAATGCGGGGCCGAGGGTTACCGACGATTTTATATGTTAATTTTGTCATATTATGTTATTCGATGTTATCATCAAACGCATCCTCTGTATGATGAATTGAATTGTTTCGAATTTTTAGCCTTTCTGACCTTTTTTGGGTTTGAGAATAGGCTGAATATTGATATGAAATTTTTAGTTACTCATTTGTACGCACCCATGTTTCTTTTTTCGATTTTAAGAGATTTTCGGACCACATTGTGAATTTATTCGCCGAAAATTAAATCACAACGTTGTATTTTAATTTTCGATCGTCGATAATTAAAATCTCGAGTACCTAATTGACGTTGCCTAAATATAACCAGCGTGAATTTCCGAGCGTCGGCACGTTGACCTATTCGATTTGTGACAGTCGATGTTCGATTTTTCGCGCCTTCGAATTAAGACGAAATTTGATTTATGTCTTACGCGTACAGATAGGATTGCGAGGACGGTATTTTGGGATCGGACGACCTTGGCAGTAATAAAATAGCTATCACTAATGTAAAGCTCGATTACTAAAAAACTTAACGTTCTATTCATCGCATCTGCGAATCGGCGTCTATTCGCGCTTAATGAACGCTAAGGTTTTCCAAACAATGCTTTCTTTTTTCTTCAACATTTCGTTGGTGTCGATAATTTAATATAACGCAGGCAAGCCGTGTAATAGAGCCATTAGATTTGAAATATCTTTTCATGCAGATAAGTACCTGTGGTACCATTCATATTAAAAGGTAATTAAGATTTTACACTTTGTTTGGTGGTAGCGATAAAACGAGATGTTATTGAATGAAATTGTTGTTGAAAAATTTACTATCTTTTGAATGAATGAGATGATGGATTTATTGAACGATATATATATATTTTTTTAATTACGAGCTTCGAATGCGTAAAAAGGTGATCTTTGATCCTTGACAGAATATCGGAAAATATGCTAATAGGTAATTGGATTACATATTATGAAGTTAACATTGAATACGATGACGAAAACTTGTTCCCAAACGACTATTGATTGAAGTGATATTTTTAAAGAAAGGTGATGTAATTAGGGCACGCGAAAGTACTCCTATGTAAATAGAAATTTTGAAATTTTTGTAGCTAGCTTGCATCGGTTCTAAATGAACATACAAAAGTGGAGGAATTATCCGAATTCGGGGGCACATACAACTTGTAGGCTGAGTAAGATGAGCTCATTCTGAAAATTTTTTGATTCGAATGTGATACCACCAATAAAGAAAAAAAATGGTCAAAAATTTCGCACACACAAATTATAGGTACGTGTAGTTCAATTTTTGAAAGTCTTGAGAAAAATTATTTTGAAAATTTCAAAATATGCTCTTTGTTCAAGAATATTGTTCATCTACATATAAAGTTAAATAGTTTTGCTGAAAATCATAATAGAAGAATGTGAGCAAATGTGCATTCAACTATTCGAATTTTAATTCAGACCATTTTGTATGTACTTACTTATTTAGCATACTCGTTCTTATGAATAATCTATTTTTATATTTTATGTTACCTTTTGTTAAATGTTCATGGTATTAATATACTCGTACCATTCGAATTCGCATATCTTCTACGATACATTTTTTCATCTTCTTCATATTATATTACTTTATATTATGTTTAGTTTGATTAATTGAACATGTAGTGTGGACGCTAAAGGTCTTGATACTGGGAGTCTTTATATAAAAATATTATTGAATTGAATATTTAATTCCTGAGAGAAAACTGAAACAGTACAGGTATAGCTGAGGAACACTTGAAATTTTCCCCCCAAAATGTAGACAAGAACCTGATTTCAATAGATGATATTTTCTTCTTTTTGTATTCATTTATTTGTTTTTAATATCAAGTGTGACATTGTAGACCCATTAATGGCCAATGAGAAGATAAAGCGATAATAAATTATTATTATGTTTAGCACGGAGAAAAACATTACTTTGAAAAAACTGGTTATACGGTAATTAACCATTCGTTTTGAATTTGAAGTACGATTGATCGAGAGTATATTTCGAAATTAGATGATTAATACTTGAAATGGATTGTATGCTCTGAAAATGTCAGATCTTCAAATAAATATTTGCTGTTGACTGTCCTCCCATTGAGCTTAAATTTAAAAAATTTGATATTTCTCAAAAATGATTTTTTGAAGTAATTACTTTCCACTCCCCTACCCCCACAGAATACGTAATTGTATTTTGTCACTTTGATACCAAAAAATTTTTGTCATTTTTTTCCATCTCTAGGGATTCTAAAAATATTTTCGAATATTCAAATTGTTCAATTTTTTTGCATTATTTAATAACATAACGAATGAAGCATTACTATAACTTTTAAACTATGAGTGCAATAATAGGGAGAATTTTTTTTTTAGTGTGTCTCAAAATATATTATGGTGATCGTATGTTACTTACGCGTGTTTAATAGCCATTTAACATATTATGGAAACGACCAACAGGGACGTACCGAAAGGGGGGGAGGGAGGAGCTTCCCCCCTTGGCTTTTGGAAAGTTAGTAAATTTGGAGTTTTAGCGTAAATTTGGTAAATTTGACCATTTGACCACTTGTGCAGTATTATTACAGCTATTTCATCTCATTTTCGCGGAGCAAAAAAAAAAAAAAAAGCTCAACAGTTAGTAAAATTTCATGGTATAAGTTGGTTGGTTTTCTCCCCCCTCCACCCCTGAAGAATGTCCTTGGTACGCCCCTGACGACCAAGGGAGAAAATTATCCCTATAGATATCAGCTTTACTTCCAATTAAACAAAGCTTACATGTTATATTGATAAAATAATGCTTCATAAATTATATAACGTGAAAAAATCGTAAAATTTGATGTAAATAGCAAAATTTAGAAAAAAACGAAAGCTCTTGTTCTTCCTTACAGTCATTAGCCTATTTTTTTAAATTTAACTACCCTCTTCTTCCTTGTCTTTGGCCCAAGTGGCAGTACACGGTACGTGAATAAAAAATTGTAAAAAAATTTTTAGAACCCTAGCGACCAAACGATATCTTCTTATTTCTTGTACAGAGCTATGTAAAATACATTCTATATCTATATCATAGCGAAAATGTCCTCCTATATCGATTAGAGTGCTATAAATCTGAGAATATCTGATCGATGTGCAACGATATTTAAAAATTTGACGATCTATTTCGACCGTATATAGAACTGCTTTACAATATATCACATAGATATCTGAAAAATATCTTTCTGATTTCTACTGTATATCGATTGATCTCTAGCCTATATCTGAAGGTTTCATCTTATTTCTATTCGATATACACGAAACATACATGCTATATTGTATCATTTTCGAATTTATATATCGTATGTATATCTTTTTCTCTATATAGATTCTACATACAAATTGCGAAATTATATATATATAGATGCATATTATCTCAAAGCAGGTGCAGGGTGTCTAATAAATTCGGAACCCGTCATAGTTGGCAGCATCCTTTTTTTACAGTATCAATTTCAGTAAAGCAACAAATCGTGTTTTTCTTTTTCACTAGTATAATTTACACTTTAAAAAAATCTAGTTTGATTGCTACAAAGTTGATTTTGTAAAAAACAGATTCTGCTAAGTTTCAAATTTATTTAGATACCTTGTACAGTGAGTTAAAAAAAATTTATATTGAAAGGCAAAAATTAACGATTTTTACACTTTTATTATTGTTATCAACAAATTTCATTCTTCCACTTCACTATTAAAAACTTAATTTAACGAGGAATTTTACAAATGATATTATAACAAACAAAAGACAACTGACTATCAATTTAAAAAAAGTAAACACTTGAACACTGTCTTGTAAGAGTCGAAACTTATTAAAACAAAAGAACGCGTGAACTGAAAACTGAATATTAAATAATAAACAACATAATCACAAAATTTTTAGAAATCTTTCTATATCTTTCTATATCTAGATGATGGCTTTATTTTTATATCGGATGACCCTATATAGTTTCGATAGTGTGTAGATATTGTAAAAGTATTTCGTTTTTAAGATATCTACACCATATCTGAACAAATCTTGATGAGCGTAGACTCATTTTACATATCGACAGATATACCTGTGACAGCATAGATATAGCAAGATATATATACGATATCATTACGCGAAACTGTATTACGTAAATCGTTCCTAAATCCCTAGAATGCTGTTCAGATATCTATTTGACCTAAAAACGCCAAATTTGGTCCTTAGGGAACCATTTAAAATGAAAGTAAAAAATAAAAAAATGTTTGTCACCAAAAAGACTTAATACAATTTTCTGCGAAAAAATCGATTACGTCGAAAAAATTTTTTTGACCATTTTTTTAAAGTTTAGATTTTTTTAACTTTGAGCATAGTGTTGGAATAGTAAGTATTCACCTTGAATGACTGAAATTTTTTGAGCATATTATTGAAATTTCAATATTGGTTGAATTGCAGATTATGATTTATTTTTATGATTTTTTATTCCTGTAAAAAAGTTTTTACGATTTTTTCTACTTGAAGAAGTGGGTAGCTCTTTGCTCTATAGAGGAATAAAGTTGACAGTAATTTAAGTGAGTAACACTTGGAAAAAATGCAAGTTGTCATCCATGAACTCTTTAACGTATAAACTAAAGCTCGAGCTGTTGTAAAGGGTGAAAAAGTCGCTTCATATTCTGCCTGTTACGTTTCGAAGTATCATTTTTCGTATATAATTTTGCGCCCATTAATTCACGCGAGCTTCCGGAATCCGTCGAGAGTACTAGAATTTCGTTTAGACATTATATTCCTTTTTCATTTTTCAAAGGCTGTCGTAGCTAATTCACGAATACGAAACAAAAAATATAATTACCTGGACTCAAAGCGCTTGGAGTTAAATTCTAGTACATTCTTCGATGACACTGATGACGAAACAATGAACGCACTCAAAACGCGAAATGAAGCTAGAGTTTACGTAAATGTATATATTTTTTTCAATTTTATAACGTACACTAAACGCGTATATTAAAATAAAGGACACGCGAAAACAAAGCGACGAAGTCAAGGATCGGACTGGAATTGTTTGTGTTTATGGCGAAGAGTGAAAAAAACTCCTACTTTTCCGTACAGTTGTTGAACGCCGCGAGAACCGGTTACCAAGGTAATGAGAATTCACACGCGGTACGCCGTTGCGAATACACTCAGTAGTGATTACGCTGTAGTGGGTGTCGAAGTGTGTTGATTGTTTTACATCATTAGGAACAGATAGTTTATTGATAACGAGTTTAAACACGTCGAATATGAACATTGTAATGACGTTTGTTTTCGTTCCAGTCTTGGCTACCGGCGAATTAATTATTTTTGGATGGATGAGCCGATGACGTTATGTAAATGAAATGACGAGTTATCCTTACCCGCTGCTTTGTGACGGTGTGTTCCGTATATTGTGGTTATTGGGAATACCAACATTATTAGCAGCATTTTTATTTTTAATTTGTTGATGATTTTTCTGATTTTGAAGTAGAGTTGGGAATCGATTCCTCGTGTTCATTGACCCTGACGCTGATCGAAGATTGGATGTGCTCCCTATGTTTGACAATAGGCTTAACTTTCGATTATCACCCTGATGATAGGGGAGATACGACAGATACCCTTTTTCTTTATGTCAGCCTATTGGCGTAGTCGATTTGTATATTGGAATTGAAAAATGTTGTAAAATAGTCCTCTATTTTTATTGCCTCTAAAGCATTAATATTTAGTAGCGAGTATACGCTTTTGGTATCATTTTCGTTGTTATTGGTTCAACTTTTTACGACTATGTGCACTCAAATGTGGAAACGTCGAATATCAATTTTTCTGTACTTTTTGCCCTGTGTGTTGGAGTTCGAATGCTTGAAGCTTCAGATTCGATGAAGTTGTATTTTCTGTTTGATTTTTTTTTTTCCAATATTTGATCAATTTTTAATTATTTTTATTTTTAGAAATATTTTATAAATTACAGAGATATTTTGGAATGTTTTTTATTCATAAATAATTTTTGTTTATTCAGTTTCTCCGAGTTTTGTTTTTACATTTTGTATCACTGATTGAAATGATAAGGTGAATGAATTTCATTTTTTTTAATGATAAGTGTCTGAGTTTTTAGTACATTAGTGGTTAATTTATTCTTAAAGAACTTACAAAAATGTCACTGCCCAAGCTTACCGAGAACATTTCCCAAAATGGGGGTAATCATTCATAATTAATTGTTTGCGTCTAGAAGGGTTATTTTGTTTTGTAAAAATCAAACAAATTTTCAGTTTGTCATTTTTTTTCATAATTTAGGAGGTCTCGACTGTTGAAAATTATTTTTGTGAATGCACAAATTTTTTGTGTTAAAAAAAAAAAACAATAAATTGGTGTATGATAGGTTTCATGCATAGTGTGGACTTGATTTCACCTTTTTAGTGCTCTACAGACAAAATACGTCCGATTTTTATCTTGTAGGAGCAAGGAACTCCGATGGTATCCCAACATCGCTTCAAACTTCCACATTCCAGGTGTTTTTGTAACAAATAACTCATACTTTGGAAATTCCTGCGAGGTCAATTTGAGACGTATTTCATCTGCTCTAACCTTTATCATCCAATGGGCCCAATCATTATCAATTTTTAGCTGAGTTTTTAACAAAACGATAGCTATTACAGCCTACCTGATTTGGGAAGGGAAGGTCGGGGGAGGGTGGGGTCTTCAAATCTTTGCGTTTCAGACCATTTGTAATCATCTGACAAATGTCCAACTTTTTGGTATATATATATATTTTTTTTCCCCACGCGTAGCGCCGGCGAGTATTCATAAAATTCGCTCAAAATTTGGTGAGGAACTCTTCTTGAAAATGCGCAGAAGTTTTTTTGTTTTTTCGAAAAATTTCAAAATGACGGATCACTCAAATTTTGAGGGGGCTGGAGAAGGGCAAATAGCTCAAATTTTTCGTTTTTGATTTCATATGAAAGAGTGAGTCACGGATACTAACATATCCAAATTTCAGCTTCTTAAGTGCATATTGAGAGGAGTTAGATCAAAAAACGGCTTTTTGAGGAAGTTTTGAGTCATGAAATTTCTTGAATCTTCCATATCTCCCCACCAAATCAAGTTAAAGAGGTCAAATTTTGTGTGTGAGGTTAGTTGGTGACCACAATATGACCTCTTGAATTTGGATCAAAATGGATTCAAAATGGCGGATTATAAAATTTTGAGTAGAGCTTGAGGAGCCTCAAGTTGGTAAAAATGTAATTAATATGAATTCATATGGTTATTGGGATAAGTTGTATACTATATCCGAATTCACTTCCATACATGATGTTGGAGGGGGGAAGGCGGGGTTATCAACCTAAAATAGTGATGGGGGTACAGGAGGGGTCGAAATTTTTTATTGCTGTGTCATATGATAAAATGAGCCCAAGTGACAAACGTATTTTGATTTTAGCTTCCTCAGTGATTTTGGAGGGGAGTTAGAGTTGGAATTAGAGCAAAAAACGGCTTTTGGAGGGGAAATTGCTGCAGGAAATTTCATGAATCTTCCATATCTCATCACCAAATCGGCCTAGAATGGTCAAACTTTGCGCCCCCACCGGGGGGCGCTATATATATACACACATTATAAATGTTAATATTAGTACTAGACGCGAGCGCCCCCACGGGGGGGCACTATTTAATATTATCGATATATATCAAATTTATACTTGATGTCTTAAATATTAGTTTGTGACCAGAATATAATCACTTAAATTTTGAGTCAAAATGGATCCAAAATGGCGGATTATCATGATTTGAAGATAATTTGAGGAGGACCCTCAAATAGTTATAATTTGAGAAATATGTGTTCGCATGATTATTTCATGGCAAGAAATACTACATTTGTGCCAAATTCAACTTCTTAAGTGTTTTTGGAAAGGATAGCGTAGTGGTTTTCAGACTTGGTATTGGGTGTGGCCTGTAGTCATGAATGGTTAAGCAAGATTATTAGTAAATCAAAACAAGCTCCAGTTAAAAACTCAGCTCCAGTAATGCGGCATGGTTGCTTACGTTTTTTTTTTATTTGTCTATAAGAATACAAAAAATTGATGCTCTTTAAAAAAATTTGAAAAATTTAGAACTCTTACATTTTGAAAAAATACAACAAAATGAAAAATATTTCATACTGGCCAAAAATCAATTTTTTTTTTAATTTTGTATTTGAACAGTTACCCTCATTTTGGGAGGTATTTTCGATAAATTCGTGAATTGAACTTTTATGTATATTTTTGGGAATCATTTGGCTGCTATTATGCTACGGATTCTTAGCACTGTTCAAATGAACCAAACTCCGAATTTTCAAATTCCTAAAGTGTTTTGTCCCTTGTGAATATAATTCCCTACTCGTCATCGACTTTTAATTTAATAAAGAGACTATGCTACAAATTTTTTTGTTACGAATCAGTACAGAGAGAGCTCAGGACTAGAGATGAAGTACCCTCATAACCATCTCCAGCCATGGAAGTGGGAGGTAAGAACTAACGCTACCTACAACTCTTATGTCTATTAGTGGAATATTCGGTTTTGAGTCACCTTATCTAAGAAAATTTGACCGATCAAAATTATACCTATGAAAATAAAGGAGTAGTTCACTTGGTCTTTGAAAATGCCATAAATAGAACTGATAATTTGATAGATTTTATTTTTGGTTGATTTTTGAATTTCTGAAAATATAATTAATTATTTGTTGTTCTTTCATTAATTTATAGAAGTGTTATTTTTCTGTATAAATTTTCTGGCCGTATATATAATTATATATCGATGCTTTTCTTTAAAAACCACGTAAGTCCGACTTTTGGCAAAATTCACTTTTAAGTGGTTTCTTATGTAAAAAAAATCGAGGAATTCGATTTTGAAAACCTCGTAAGTCTGTCATCAAAATAAAAATACTCGTTCCTGAAAAATTTACATATTTGGACTTACGTGGTTTTTGAAGAAAAGCATCGATATATTCATTATTCTTTTCATTTTCATTTTTTTCAACTTTGAAATTTCTTCTCTCTTTAAGCTTTGGATTTTTCCTTTGAGTATATATCTCCTGGAGTGATAGAAATGCTAATTCAGTGGGTATAGCGTTAGAGGGCGCTTTTCAGTTGTAGTTGATGCCCGAAAGATCATTAATAGTCATAATATAATATCATTATTGTTTTTTTTTTCGCGTTTTTACGTGAAAGAAATTATTTTTATGACGTGAATTACTTTATTATTAACTACTAATGATTTATAAACGGATTTGTTTATTTTGTGGTAAAAAAGAAAATTTATTCAAGTAAGTTCAGCACAATATTATCATTATGGCTGGTAAATTAAGATAATTCATAACTATTTAATGAAAAATCATTGCAATGAATTTTGTGAATTTAGTTTCCCAAAAGATGAAAATTACAAGCATGGAGATTGGAGAACCCAAGCATTTCTCATTCATTTAATTGTCGTCAAACACCTGTTGCAAATAGTGACCAAATTCGAATAAGTCAAACTTATTCCATCCACCTTGAATTTGCTAAAAAAAATTATATAAAAAATTTTGAAATTTAGAAAATGCCTGGATTTTTTTTTCAATGTTTAAAACATGTATTTGAAATAAATAAATAAAAAAAAAATAAAGTATCAAGTTCAGAAATGAAAATTCTCAACTTATTTATTTAAAGCATGAATATTGAATACTTCCCGTGATTGTTTGGACTTCAGTGAGATGAAAATAAATATAATTAATCAATAAAAACAAACTTAAATAATTATGTAAACAAGAAAATTTTGATAAATAAAAGTCTTTACTTCTGCATTTTTACTTCAATTTTTAAGGATTTATCATTAGCTTATCGAGTTATCACACCACTCCGGGCATCAACTATAACTGAACAGCGCTCTCTAACGCTATACCCTCGCATATAGCGAAATCGGCTATTTCTATCACTCCAGGAGATATATACTCAAAGGATTTTTCAGAAGTTGGATATATTTTAAATTTTTACGCCAATTGAAGATTCGACTACGATAACATGAGAAAGCTGCTTATATTTTTTCTTTATTCACAACCATTGAAGGTAGTTTTCGATCCATATGTATTTTATTCGCGAGGGAAAAATTTAGTGCCAATATATTATTCACCTTAGGGTATATTTTGTACATAAAACATACCTCTTCTTTCCTCCGGATCTTTCGGTATTTACCTGGTAAATATTGAAGCGATAATGCTGAAAATTATGAGTCCTTTTTTATTTTACGAATCGAATCGATGTTTATGAAATTATTTTGAGCTGAATTAGGGCATTTGAACTCCGAACACGTTTTTCTAACATATATGAAAAAGCAGTGTAAAATTCAGTCGATGATACGAAATGCATGTGAAGCCAGACGAACCCAGTGTTGTTTTTCAATTATTATTTTTATTCAAAAGAAATTGCTCTATACAAAAATATTATTTTGGAAATTAACACATACGACGACAATGGTGACTAAAACAATACGAAAACTTTTATAGTAATTTTGTGACATATTTGATGATGTGAGAGGCAAATTTTTTCCTTCTTCAAACATAAATAGCATATTGGTTGACGAGATAGTGTCTTGAAATGAATTTTTTAACACAATTGCCGCATTATTATGGCCAGCGCTGCGACGTAAATTGAAGCTGTGATTGTTTCGGCGTTGCCTTTCGGATGTTCCAAATTTTCGGCTGAAAAAAAAAAATGAAAAGAGGCAAGTAAATAATTTAATCAATAAGTGATATCTTTGAGTGGAACGGAAAAATTAATGATTTGAACGATGAAAAGCGAAAACAAAAAGTATATGGAAGTTAATTTAGAGGTTGATCGGTTTTGGAAAATTATTAGTTTTTATGAACAACCATATTTGGTTCGGCTTTTCTAAGGTAACAATATGTGTACTATATTTCATGTTGGTATTTTTTTTATTTAGATGCATTTCGAAAAAAAAAAACCAAAAAAACAATGTGTATGTTTTCATTTTTACGAATAAATGGAGAAAAAAATAGATGAAAAAAAAAAGGGAAATCCTTTCTATATTGTGTATTGTTATAATGTACGCCAACGATAGTACATGATGATGAAAGAGGAAGAGTAGTTGGGTACTCACCTTCGATCATGTTATTGGCACTATTTTCATTGAATCCATTATCAACGTGCACATTGGCACGCGATAATTTTACGTTCGGAAGATCGGTAATATAGGTAGGATGACGTTGCACTTGAGGCGTATGCAGCCATTTGTGGGGCCGATCTTGCTCTATAGTAATTTCGTTGGATTGTTGATAAATGGAGTAAATGCTGGCCGTACATCGTATTTTGAGCTTGTTGGTTGTCTCGTTGAAATGGGCCGTTTCCACTCGAAGGATTAAATTAGATACGGATTCTTCTTGGTCATTGGCGTTTATGACTCGTTGCGAATTAAAGATCTCGTGTTTCCCGGTGACCTGCGAATCAGTTTAATTGAAATGCATTAAATTACGCACGACAAGAAAGTGGCATCCTTGACGTCGTCGCAATTCGACGAATTTATTTTCTCGAACGCTATTAATAAAAATAAACCGAAGAACCGGTTCTAAATTCGGCGTTAGGCTTTTCTGAGATATCGACGAAAAAGATTTTCCCGACGCCGGGTATTTCCAGTTATTATCCGATCGAATTGGCTCGCTCGAAAACGTGAAATTTTTTCGTGGGCTTTGCAGTTCAGTCAGGAGGAAAAATTCTCGGAACGGTAATAAGTCGAGTGTGAGAAAGTAGCTTTTTGTTCGTACTGAAATTAAATTTTTTTCTTTGAGTTGCCACGTATTGTTATTTTCGAAGGCCAGGTCCTGGGTGTTTGGTGCTTGTGTAATACGTATGAAAGTACATATATTCGAACTTGAGTGTCTCTAGAGCGTATCTTGTATTCACTAGGTGTAGGTATGCTCACCAGTCTGTATATTTGCCTATATTCTTATTTCAGGGAGTTGGTTTTATTTGTTTGTTTTGGTGCAGTGTTTTTCTTAGTAGGATAGGCAACTTATATGACAATAAATGTGTCGAATTAATATGCCTACATCGTACCCCATGATCTTCGAATTTATGTTTCAAAAATGTTTTTCCTAATTTCAAATTTTTTTTCAAAATTAATGTACCGATGCCAACTTTCAACGATCATGAAATACTGTAGCTAATGATTTTTTCAAAAAATTAATATTTATTGAAAATTTACAATTTTATTACCTATTAGAAAGATTTTCAAAACTTCGAACACATACAGTGTGTCCGAAAAACAGCGCAACCCTAATTGCGTTCCCAATAAAGGGGTTCCAAAACACAAAAATGGTGAATTTTCGCGCATGAAATGGTTAAACGTTTTTGTTACCTTGTGTTTTATAGCATTGTTTCTAAATATTTGGAAATTATATTATTCAATTTTTAGATAAGTCCGTAATGCTTGAATATTATTTAAAAAATTTTTTTAAGCTTGTTTTCCTTATTTTTTCATCTTTTACTAAAAAACAAAAAAAAAGAGCAAAAAATTAAATCAATTTTTGAACAAATTTCCAATAAAAGAATAATTTTTCTATTAATTACTGTGTACGTAATCTGCACTCCATGTGTTGAAGAAACATCTGCAAATTTTTAATTTGTTATAAAAAAATTCAATTTTCAGTTCATTAACTATTGAATTGCTTTAATTTCTTGTACCATAATATTTGACTTCTTTTTGAAAAGGGGCGGGGGACGGGGGTTCATTATTTTTGCGTGGTGAGAAGCACCAGTAAAATTTTTTGCGCCATTGGAAGGGCGACTAACATTTCTTCATTTCTTGGCGCTGTAGGTAGGACAAGCAAAATTTCTTGATGCTGTAGGTAGGTCGAGTAACACTTTTTTGGCGCTGTAGGTAGGACAAGTAACATTTTTTGGCGCCGTAGGTAGGACAAGCAAAATTTCTTGATGCTGTAGGTAGGTCGAGTAACACTTTTTTGGCGCTGTAGGTAGGACAAGTAACATTTTTTGGCGCCGTAGGTAGGACAAGTAACATTTTTTGGCGCCGTAGGTAGGACAAGCAAAATTTCTTGATGCTGTAGGTAGGTCGAGTAACACTTTTTTGGCGCTGTAGGTAGGACGTGTAAGATTTTTTTGGCACAGTAAGTGGGTAAAATCTTCAGATTCAATTTTTTTGTATCACTTATGCCTAAAAAGGTTCGTGTGTAGCCACTTTGTACAGTATCCCATTATTCTTCTATCACATCTGCCGCTCTTATGAAACTACAAGTCATATATCTAGTCGTTCCTTTTTCTTCACACGTCCTTTGTCCTTTGTAAAATGGCATGCTTGAATTCTCCCTTTATATCCCGTGAAGTCATTTTTTTCTTTCCAACACTGATTCGCCCATAGCGTTAAGATTATATTATGTCAGTTGATGAAATAAACGCTCATAATGACTTCAATTTCTATTTCTACTCCATAAACACTGCAAATTCTTATCCTGCTATCAGATAGCTTTTAATTGTTGCACTACTACAAGCATACAATCTCACTTTTAAGATACCCTGAAAGGGCATTATTCTACAAAAGCAGTTTTGAAGGGTATAAATGAATGGAAACATATGATTATGAAATGTACCATGTAAGCGCAGGTATGCATGCACATGGGTATATGTTACTAATACGTTTTGTAGTGATAAATCGAAAGACGTTTGTTATTGTTTTCCATCTACGAAGTAATAAATTTGCAGAATTGCTAAACTTCTTGTAATACATGTTTCAAGTTGCTAATACCTCGTTATGGAATAAGGCGCTTTTTCATCCCTCTTTTCGAGAGTAGAAAAGCTTTAGCTTATTTTTGGACGTTGAAATTTTTCTATTTAAATTGTATATAATGATTTACGAGGCAGGTTTGATTTTATTATTTTTCCTCTTCGTTTGCCTTTACGAAGGGGTTATGGTCTTTGTGTAATTCTGATTTACGATTGTTTTCCATTTCTCGTAGTAAGTAAGCCTGGCAAGTTCGTGTAAACAAAACCACCAGACGAAGGATGGAGGATTAATGCTTGGCGTTTGTTTCTTTGTTTTGATGGTAATGGCCTCGAGCATTGTGAGTTTTTGGGTCTAATTATGCGCGTTTTTTTTTTTTTTTTTTTTTTTTTTTTTTTTTTTTAGATTGGAAGGAATGGAAACGGAGGACGAAATGATGGATATCATGAACGTCATTTAATGGTTTGAAATAATGATGTGAATTTGAATATCCTTTAGTTAATTAGATGGTCGAAATTTTCGATGTAGTTTTCGTTGTGTGATCTTGTGCGTATTAATTTGGAGAAAAGCTTATAAATTCAATGGCCCCAATTTGGTGTTTAGAAGCTTTTGAAAGAAAGTAAGCAAAGAGTGGCAAGTTATAATACCTCGAAGATGATGTTCTTTACTTCTTTATGTTACATGATGATAGAAAAATATCTTTAAATAATAGTCGATTTTTTTACTAAGGATTTTTCGCCAATTTTTTCTTCATTTTATTTATGAAAGGAACAAATAATGATCGAGAAGAAAATTAATTTGGAAGTTGACTTTCGTTTAACTTGTACAGGGATATCGCGTGATGTAGTTCATTATCCTTTCATACGATGGTAATGAATGTATCGTGTTTCGAAGGGTGGAGCTGAGTTTAATCATTCGTTAGGGGTGGAAAACGATTTTCTACGCCGATATTTAAATACATAATAGGGATACTTCATTTTACCTGCCTTCATATGTTACCAGTTGCCTGAATGCCCATGCGAGGAGAATCTATCTTTAGGTTGAATGTACGAACTGTAAGCCAAGTCTTTAATATTTCATCGAAAAGCACTTATTCGCTCGTTTAACACATTACTTCAACCACACACATTTTGAGTCGAGTTACTCTTGAAATTTCTAGTTAATGGGATTATTCTTGCGATGTAGTACAATACTATAAAAGCTCACGTTACTAAGGATATACCACAAAATTATTTGGTCATCTTTCTCAAAATTCTGCTTCTTTCTTATCATAGAAATTAGACTCAAAGTTCTGAAGGTAGGTTGTAAAGTTTGGGCGAGAAATCGTCGAGTTTTCTTTTCGCCGACGTTCTGTCGGTTCAGCGCCCTTTTTGTTGTGAAAAAAAGCCGTAGTTTTGGGTTGATTTATTGCGCGTTTAGCGATGTTGTTTCACATGTGAGCGAAAGCTTCTTAAGACTCCCTTACTTCGTCATAGCTATCGAAGAAGAGGGTATAGAGGCGTATTTCGCTATGTCTGCGGAGCCTACTGTCCTAACTGCGTCCACCATTGGTGTCCGAAGAAAGGATATTTTCACGTATTCGCGGTCGGTTTGTCTGTTTTCCTGGTTAGGGTGAAGCGGAATTCCACATTTATCGATTTCATATATCGTCGGTGCAGCGTCATCGTCGTTTTGTCGTGGTAAATAATTGAATCATTTCGCTGATACAACGTCGAATGTAGTCTTGAAAGGCGAGCTTTCTGTATCGGTTTAGTATAATGGTCGAAAAGACGAAACCACGAAGCGTAAAATCTATACGCGTGCATTGTCCTCTTCATGTTCGCTGATCTTGTATAAAGATATGAAAATGATCGATGCGTATCGTTACAACGAGACCCTATGGCGTCGACGATTAGTTTTGGGGTTAGATGATGACTGGATGTATCGAGAGGTTGAGTGAACGGAGAAGACAGTAATTAGTCATTTTTGACACGTTGAACGAATGACGAAGAGATTTCGCATCTTGGTATTTAGACCAGAAATAAGGAGGGAGGGGGGTTGGTGACAATGGTCGTGGAAGGGACAATGCTTTTCGCTGCACGCTGGATCTTCGAGTATTATCTTCGACATAATTTATGGAAATACAGATCGATGGACGATAAAATGGCATGCCGGAAGATTAAACAGATTGATCAAATAGTACGAGGATTCAGTTGGATAGGTTGTAGATTAGATATTGCACGATTTATTTTTATTTTCTTGGTGAAATTGCTTTTTTTTTAAATCGATTTAATGTGAAAATCTTATTTCTAAACGAGGAGAATTTAAGGAATTTAAATTTCTGATAACTTATCACTGTGAATTTGTTTTCTTTTCCAATCTGTTTAATAACTTGGAATTACCTCTCTCTCCTCTTGCTTTTCAGTAAAGAGAAAATCCATTTTCATAAAATTCCAAATTCTCTCTCTGTCGAATGTTAAGTAATTTTACAATAAGCAGAAAGTTTACTTGAGCTACGTGTTGACGAATTTCGTGAATGAAGCTTGATGAATAGGGTCTTAATGCATGTCACTCATTTACGTACGAGTATTTTGACATTATAGGCGTGAGGGTTCAGAGGTGCTCCATTGTTTTTACCACGAGTTGTGATTATCGTCACGTAACGAGATTATTATCAACGTGGTGAAAATTTCAAATGCCAGTAAGTCTCCCCTCCTTGCCTGTTCAACTCTGACAGTAAGATGGATTTTCTCGATATTCGCAAAATTAATATAAAATTTATTGTTCGTAATTCTGGTTTTTACGTACTATAATTACCGAGTGTTTCACGAACCATTTGCCATCACGAATTATGAGGTGGCTTGTTAATTTTTGCTGTTTAGCAAATTAGATTGTTTGACGTTTGTACTCGTTTTCAATATTCACCATATTGTTTGTCACGACAACAAATTGAAGGCGAAGAAAAAATTCTCGCTTTCTTTACGAAATCAGCGACACGTATAATCCTATCTTTGAAATTTGAGATCTCTTGCTTTTGTAAATTTTTTAATTTCATTCTATATTGTTGTCGAGATTTCCAGCATTGCGTTTACGCATATTAAAAAGTTGCAGAGAAAGGAAAAAATCTTCTGGAAGCTAAAGAAAATCGTTTAAATTTCAATGCGAGGAGAAAAAAAGCCAAGACGAACTTTCTAAACGGAAAGTTCTGCCGATGGAAATCCTCGTATTTTGTTGTTATTGTTATTTTCGTGTTATAAACAATTTGAAAAGTACAATATATTCAAGTTTTTTTTTTCGCTATTTTGCTTTTGAAACGAGTAACGAAAAAGAGATAAAAGTTTTTCATTCGCTTCGACTGCTGCTCGTTCGCTAGGCATGTAGTTATGCGAGGCATGTAAAGGGGGCCGATTAGCGTAGGATGCTATCGCTTTGTTTCAATACAGAATATATGTGAGGTGTTGAATGGCAGGCTGGATTATTTTACGCGTTTTGAAGACGTTATTAAAAACGACGTGAGAGAAGTAGATATCGTAATTGTATTCCTGCTTCCTACGTGTATTCCGTTCCTATTACTATTGTGATTAGAGAAACTGAAATCGGGTAAAAGATGATATATCATGTGTACCGACCAAATGAATTCGATCTGGGTATAGATCTTCAGAATGATGTAGCTCACGAGACGGTAGAGTGATACGAATTAAACGCTTACCGCTTCGTCGTTTAGGCTCCAGGTTAAATTAGCAGCTGGAATGGATCCGCTGGAGATACAGGTTAGATTGGCTTTCTCGCCGGGTTTCATTCTGGGCTTGCTGCCTATGATTTGTGGTAATTTTTGGTTTGGTAACACTGTAAATGAAAAATTGATGGTTGAATTCAATTTTTTTTTTTTAAATTATCTTGAAATTCTTTTGAGAAATAAGTAATTAGTTTTCAGGGCAGATTTATAGTCTATACTAAACCTTCACCTGAGGATGTGATGAGAAATGTTCGCAATAATTTTGAGCTTTTGAGCGAATATTGAAAGTAAACTAGCGGAAATAATAAATTTTTCAACACATACTGAAGTAAGGACCAAGTATCAATTATAAATCTGGGCCCAAGTCTGTGCTGAGTTTACTTACCTACTACTCGTAATTCGGCTTGCGTGCTAAGGGCATGAAACGAAGGCGAATCGGTGGTCACCTCGCAGCTATACCGTCCCGAAATACTTGGCAGAGCTCTTCTTATGGTTACTTGTTCTCCGTTCGATTCTTCACGCTACAAAATAATAAACTTAAAGTTTCAAAAAGAATATAATTTTTTTTTTTCACTTCAAAATGATGATATGTTTTGATTATTCAAAATTAAGTATATTTCTGAATGTGGCAAGACTTCTCGTAACTTCTCATTTCTTGTTTTGCCAAATTCTAGATGAGATGATGTTCTTAGCTTTGCAAGAATTTAAAATCTAGTGATTTTTGTGAGACATGCCAGAAATAGTGAAATTCTGTTTTTCTATAAAAGCAAACAAAAAAGGTTTTGTTGCGGCAAGGAATTTCGGTTGAACGTATTTAATTTTCGTGTCAATTTTTTGGATTTTAGTCTGTTAGGGGAGGGTATAAAATTTGAATTTTGATTTTTGAAGTATTGTATATCAGTTCAGAGGTTCTCGAGATCGCTTATTTCAATTTTGTTGTTGTTTTTGAATGTGATTCCATTTTGAGATGAGGCCGCGAAGGAGTTTTCTAGTTTTAATTTCGACTCTTCCATGTGGTGAATATCAACCGAAGAATATTGTGTCCAGCTCCCTTGAAAACTCCTAATATAATGTGAATCACTTAATTTCTATTTCATTTTGTTTCTCCACCTCCTTCCTATTTCCCCAAAAAGAGTCAAAATTTGAAGTGTGTTCAATATTTGAAATTGGCAACCAAAATAATATCATCACAACAATGTAGTTCCGCAATCCATTTTAGTCATTGTAATGACCACAGCAGTTACAAACACCAACTTAAAAAAAAGTTGTAATTTTTTTTTTAAATTTATAAACGTTTTTATTTATAAAAAAAAAGTTTGTTGGAAAAAACCATTAATCAATGAAATTTGAAAAATTTTATTTTTACGAAATTTAGCTCTTGTTCAATTCGGTATTGCATAAATTGACAGTCATTAAAAATTTTCAACGTAAACTCGTATACTTACAACGATGTCTAAATCAGGATATCCTCTCACTTCGAATATCTTGATAGGTGGCGTTTCTTTGGGCGTAAACCGGTAAAATTCGTGTTCCCCTCTGTACCATTTCAAGGTATAGAGCATTTCGCCTTCCAAATTGTACCGACACAATAGTCGTACCTTATTGCCTCGTTCGACGGCGTCCGGCATCGATATGACCACGTTTCGTAGACATAGTACGCCTGTTAGCGAATCAAAAAACAAGAAAACTCGTTCGAGCGATAAAATTGAAACGAAAATCGCAATTATAAAGCGCGAATTCCACGTCGTGTGGCCTTCGCGTAGAGAATACTAAATTTCGCGACTTTCATTTCTACGCATCGGAGTCAAGCGTAAAGCCGGCTACACACTATGCGTGATGCGCGATTTTTGATTCGCGAATCACCCGCGAAACGCGAATTTGACGCAAAACACGCATAGTGTGTAGAGTAAAATTCACGCTGTTTCGCATTAAAAAAACTGATTCGCGAATAGGTTTTTTCGCGATGCGTGATGCGCGACCAACCCATCGGCTTGTCGGTCTTTTGACGAATCATCAAAGGGTTTCGCGTTGCGCGTTTCGTGTTCCAACTTGTCACTATATATGGCTACACACTATGCGCGCATAATTTTTCAAATCTACGCAATTCTCAGCTTAACTCAGCACATACGTTGATTTCGTAATTTACTTATGCGCGAATATTTAGTTTTTCATCAACGATTTGCGAATGGCAATGAAACGCAAATCTTTCAACGAAATATGAATAGTGTGTAGAGGACGATTCGTGTTGGTTCGCAAATCATCAATTTTTTCCCGAATCCCTCATGAATCACGAAACGCGCATCGCAGATCACGCATCACGCATAGTGTGTAGCTGGCTTAACGCGAAGTATTCACTTTATAAGGAAATATTTCAGAACCATCATACGCGCCTCTTCGTATTTATTGTGCCATGAGGAACGACTGGAAGGAAAACCATTATGTGTTGGGATAAAATTTGGGTCATCGTGGTAGCCATACCCGGAAATTCGGGAATATAAAACGTATTTATAATTAGATAAAAATTCGGTGCCGTTGGATGTATTTAAGGCGTGAATAAAGTTCGTAACAGGTGGTGAAATGAACAACTTTTTAACCGTTTTGTAATTTTGGTCGTCAGTTTTAATGCTGTTATCTGAAAGCGGTAGGCGCATAGAGGATTAATTTCGTAATTGAAATTTAATACCTTGCGATGAAACATTTTCCTTTCTATGGTCAGAATTTTCACATGTGGGTGATCCCTCAAGATACAACTTTATAAACGTATGATGTACGTGAACTTCGATTCAATAGAAGAAAATGTGCTTTAATTTTAATTTTAAAAATTATTATTATTTTTTTAGTATCCTTTGCGGATGATACTGCAATAGAATTTTCTGCAGATACACAAGAAGAACGCATTTGTAGTTTAAATCATAATCTTAGAGTTGTATCTAAGTATTTATTTGATCATAAGTTTTGCCCAAATTTGAATAAATCAAAAATTGTGTGTTTTGAATGCAAAAAATGTGATGAACTTGAAAGGTAGTAGAGTTACCAATTACCTCATTGTACAGGAGACTGCCTGTGCGAACATCTGCATCAAATACAGGGTGTTTTGTTTCAGGCGCGTCATCCGCAAGTGGCAGATAGGTCAACTCAAGTTACATTTATGTATCATAGATTGACTACCTAAAAATCGGAAGGGGAGATATGAGGATATCAATACCGAAAAACATGCGGGAGAAATTAATTTTTTCGGATTTTTTTTCTCATTGTCAAAACCTTTCAAAACTATCTAGGGGGCACTCACCTACCACATTTTGTAGGAAACACATTCTTCATCAATAAAAAATTTTTAAAGAGGGGCCTCGATTGAGCGATTTCAAAAGTTATGTTTAAAAATTTTTTTAAATCACAATTTTTCCACATGTTTTTCGGTACTAATTTCTTCATATCGCTTCTTCTAGCTTCCCTATCCCCACCATTTTTACATCAGAAAAATCTTAATGCATGCTCAACGAGTTAAAACTAACCGCACTTTCTTATCAATCGTAGTTCGTGAAATAAAAATTTTCAAAATTAATTTTTCGAAAAAACTCGTAAAAAAATTTAATTTTTTTCAGATTTTTTTCCTCATTATCAGAACTATCTAGGGGGGTACTCACCTACCACATTTTGTAGGGGACATATTTCTAATCAATAAGAAATTTTAAAGAGGGGCCTCGATAGAGTAATTTCAAAAGTTATGTTCAAAAATTTTAAAAAAATCACCTTATTTTCCCACATGTTTTTCGGTACTAATTTCCTCATATCTCCTCATCTAGCTCCCCTATCTTCACCATTTTTACACCAGAGACACTTCATTGTATACTTTATATGCTGAAACAAGCCGAAAAGTTTTGTCGTTTATAGTTCGTGAAATATAAATTTTTCAATTTCATGATCACTGTGAGTGAATTTTTTTTTCAAGCTGGCATATCTCGGCTCCTTCCGATTTTTAGGTAGGGAAACCATGATACATGTATGTAACTTGAGTTGACCTATCTGCCATTTGCGGGCGATGCGTCTGAAGCGGAATACCCTGTATATGCAATTCAGTACATTATAGTGACGCTAGATAGTGAGTTGAATTAGGGTACTTGCTGTACGTTGCGAGGTAAGTTGAAGAAGTTGAGGTATGTCTTATGCTATCTCTGCAAAATGTTCACAATGACCCATCTCCTGGCTGTGTACCTGGCATTATATGAAAAATTTGTGATAATTTTTTCATTTTTTCCATGATTTTTGTTTCTATTGGCCTGCAATTTTTTTATTTTTATAATTATTATTATTATTTTTTTAAATTATTATTTTTGAACAGATTTATTTTCTCTAAAATGGAGTGAAATTTGAACATTTGACAAGTACCTGGAGCGTTCAAATTGTTAAGCCTATACGAATATTTATTTAAGAAGTTCAAGGGGTGTTATTTCTTGTACATATCGCTCATCGAATGAAACAATGACATGACTCAAAAACAATTTCATCGAGTTGGGCATCTTTAAAGAACAATTTTGGAGGCAGTTTTCAAGTTTCAAGTGGTATAATGTTGCATTTGAATTCTCATACGTTATGAGCATACATATTCAACTTTGTACATAGTATTTGAAAATGGCCTCCGAAATTATTTCCTGAAAATGGTCAACTTGAAGAAAATATTTTTTGAGTTATGCCACTGTTTCATTCGATGAGCGATACAGGTTGCAATCTGAAGTGCATCTTTTGTTCCCCATTTCACACTAATCAAATAATCTCGAAGCTTCCTTCGCCCTGTCTTACGTACCCCATAACACATTTTAAATTATTCTCATCCCTCAAACAATCGCCATTTTTCGATTATTGAATTTCGTGTCTTAGAATACCGTACAATGAGGTATGGGGCGTAGATGAAGGGAAAAAACTTCGATGTATGGTACAAGGTTCATTATTACATGTATTTCGTTTTTGATGGAATATAATGTTCGCGTGCGTTGACTCGAAACTATTACCCAATATGTAACTATGCTAAGTGATTATTTCGTTGAAATTGTAAATTGTTATGGCGTGATTACTCGTGTCGTGGTAAGGGATTAGATATTGGA
>VFXL01000358.1:0-47904 GCA_009761765.1 Phenacoccus solenopsis | reverse complement strand
TATTTGCCCCCTCCATCCCCCCTCAAAATTTGAGTGATCCTCCATTCGAGACAAAAACTACCATTTTTGCATTTTCAAGAAAAGTATTTCACCAAATTTTTAACCAGTTTCATGAATACCCGTCGCGCTACGCATCGAGGAAAAAATACATAGTAAAAAGTTGATCATTTGGTAGATCATTACAAATGGTTTGAAGCACAAAGATTTGAAGACCACATCCTCCTCGACCAACTTCTGAAAACAGATAGGATGTAAAAGATCGATTTTATCAAGCTCAGCTAAGAAGATTCCAAATTGTGGATGAACCAAAATTTGAGGGATAGTTGAGCTGTCTCAATTCGCTGAAATCCAATAAGTTTGACATTCAACTTCTGCGTTACTTTTGGAAATAATAGTTCAGGTTTTCAACTACTGTATGAGCGTATATTTAAATTGGCCAGCAGTATCATCTGTTAACAACAGCATGTTTCATTTGGAAACTCGGCTTACGTAATATGGTATGGTTGCTTACATTTTTATTAATTCTTCATCGTAGCTGAGCAAGTAATAATTAATGATGGTTTTAGTGACCACGAGGCCGAAACTACGGCAAGTAGATACGTTGTGATTGATTTGAAATCGTACACTCTTCCCTCCGTACGTTTGAAAGTTTAAAAGCTCCATGATGCGGAATCGATACCCGAATAAAACTGAGAACGAACGCGTTAACAATAAAATAACACTCGCCGGTAACAGCGGTAACACTTATAGTACCTCGGAGGAGATGGAGGATGGCGATTTTTCCGAGAAAATTAATGAAAAACGGACTGACATTGTGGTTGTTCCGATTACCAAGCAACTTTAACCTACGCGAATGTTAGTAGAGACATTTTTGCGGTGGCGAATACGAACACCAGAGTCTCTGGGATAATTCAACATTTAAGTAACTTATGAAAGAACTCACTCTAAACCGTCGGTTCGTTCGTTTTACCCCGAAGGCAGATTAACTTTCGCTGCAGATAGTAACAATGTCCCGATGGGACCTCGTATAGTAATATGATCGGCTGTTCGGCAACGAGATAATAGATTCGACGAATAAAAACGCGCCGATCGTATCAGCAACGTTTTTAAAAATAATAAATTTCCCATCGTACCAACACTGTGGAATCCTCCCCGCGAGATATTTCAACGTGGAAACATTTTGTTTATTTAGTTAATGTATGTTAATGCGCTTCGGCAAGCAAATTAGTGTACATTTCGAAAGGTTTGAAAAGTGCTTTTCTTCTCCTTCTTGTCGCCTTTTGCGTGCGAAATTTCGCTATCATAATAAACATCGTTGACATGTTCTGCGCGCTGTATTTTCCTCCTTTTCGCGTCCCCAAAACAGGCGATAAGATTAGCAATTTTATTTGCGTAAGCTGGCGAAATTATGGTGCCGAATTTTGTAACGTTCGCCGAAACAAGGCGTTAAAAGAACCATGTACCAAACATATTAATACCAGTAGTAACTGGCTTTTCTTCTATAATGTAACCCATGTGTGTGAAGTTTTGAAAAATTATGAATACCGTTCCCTGTTGCGAGTAATTTTCAATTTCGTGCTTCTGTCAGCTTCGTGTCTCATTTATTCAATCCTCGTCGTCGTATATTTAGGCATACGAAGGTTATTCTTCTCGGAGTTTAATTTAAAAATCAGAGCTTTCATATGATATCAACTACTGTTGCTTTTTCTGGAAGCTGCATAACTCAGGCGCTCAGAAAAAATTGTGAAAGTTTGTTTTCTAAGTCATTTTCTTCAGTCTTTACCATAAATGTAAATTCAATATGAAATCATAAGCTTGAGTTATAATATCTTTGAATTTATGAAGCTACATTTTTTTTTATTCCATAATCATAATGTATTGAATGGTTTTTGAAGAGAAGGGGATGGGAGAGGCGAAAAAATCAACTTTTCCTTGGTTTTAGTGAATGTTGCTCTAACTGTAAGCTTTACATTTTATTTCTGAAAACAAATAAGAATATTCAGTGTGTTGAAAGTGAATGTATTTATATATATAATAATAATAAATATGTACAAAAACCTTTCCAGGCCTATATAAAGAAAAGAACGAAAATATAGATGCTTGCTGAAATTATTCATTAATAAATAATAAAAGCAGAACACAGGAATATTTCTTCGAATAGCAAGAGTACCTACATATTTTTATTTTTCGTATAGTACTGAAGTTGATGCTTGGGTTTTCTTCATAAATATCTGGATTCGATATAATGCAGGTTTCATTTTTCTTGAAGTTTTAATGTTGAGAAATGGAACGATTCTGATTACAGTTTTTGAAATGAAACCCATTTAGTTTTATAATTTTATTTTTATTTTTAAGATTCAATTTTTATATTACCTACGAATATTTGGCCTATTTGGGTATCATTATATTTCAGTTTTTGAAAAAAATTTGGGTTTATTTTATTCTATACAAAGTAATGTAGATCAATATAAGTAGAGCCACTCTGAGAATGCATCCCCATTCATTTTGGTGAGAGACTTCTCAAAAATGCGAAAAAGATTCTTTTTTGTTTTTTCGATTTACTTGAAAATGGTGGGTCACTCAAATTTTGGGGGAAGTGGAGAAGGAGCAATTAATTCAAAATTTTTGTTTTTGATTTCATATGAAAGAGTGAGTCACAGACACCAACATATTCAAATTTCAACTTCTTAAGTGTATTTTGAAGGGAGTTAGAGTAGAAAACAGCTTTTTGAAGAAATTTTGAATTATGAAATTTCTTCAATCTTCCATATCTCTTCACCAAATTAATCTAGAAAAGTCAAACATTGTGTGTAGTGTTAGTTAATGATCAGAATATGACTTCTTGAACTTGGATCAAAATGGATCTAAAATGGCGGATCATCAACATTTGAGTAGAGCTTAATGAGCCTCAAATTAGTGTAGGTGTGGATGTGTAATGCTTACCTACAAATGGTGTGTTTGCTTTTTGCTTACCTGTAGCGGCTTTTTTATTCCTATGCCAAAATCTCATCCGCAAGGTAGACGCTTGAGACGCCTCGTATGCAGTGGCGTACAGACTGACCCCTAGTTTGCAAGGGTAGACGTCGAAGATACCTCGTCCGGGAAGTCGGACGTAGAAGGCTTCTCGTACCCTTGTTGCGGGCGTTAACCACAAGAGACCTAGGCAGAGAACCGTGCAAGTACCTTCGTCCGAAGTTCGGACGGTAAGAAAAAAATATAAATTGGAACGCAAGTTATTAGTAAGAGATGTGTATTAAGCAACAAATACAGTAGAGAATGAATCTCGTACAGCGCGTAGGCTGTATTTATAATAACTGCCCCACTACCACGCGTGCGCTAGCGATAGCAGAACTGCCAACCTACATTTTGACAGTGAGAAGCGTGGCGCTACATTTGTAAAAGTGTAATCAATATGAACTCCTATGATTTTTGGAGATAAGAAATATAATATATTCCCAATTTGGCTCATAAATGATGTTGGAGGGAGAAGGAGAGGTTACCGATCTCATAGTGTGGTGGGGTACAGGAGATTGTGGTGTTTACTCTGATTTTAGTTTTCCAAGTGAATTTGGAGGGACATTTGGACAAAAAGCAATTTTTTAGGGGGAATTACTTTAGGAAATTTCATGGATCTCTTCCATATCTCGTCACCAAATCGGCCTAGTAAGGTCAAACTTTGTATGTAGGGTTAATGGATGAACAGAATATGACCTTTTAAATTTGGTCAAAATGGATCCAAAATGGCGGATCGTAAAAATTTGATGACAATTTGAGGAGCTGTAAGTAATTATAATTTGAAAAATAATTATATGTTCATATGATTATTGCATGGCAAGAAATACTGCATTTGTTCTAAATTTAATTTCTCAAGTTATTTTGGAAGGGATAGGATAGAGGGTTTTAGATTTGTTATTGGTTGTGGTCTCTATACATGAAGTCGTTTGCAATGTTATTTGCAACCCTGAACAAGTCGAATTGAAAACTCAGCTCCAGTAATGCGGTTTGGCTTCTTATGCTTTTTTCTCTCTTATGATTCATGTTAACAACACTTTGTTAGATCTTTGACCTTGGTCGCGAATGCGTATGGATTAAGTATTATCTCTCTATGTATTAAAATCAAAATGAAATCGGTTTTGAGATGCGCGCGCATCCTTGTTTTGAACAGGAGGTATAAAAGGTACATAAAGGATAGCAGCTATACAAAGGAGAAAAAGGTTGTAAATTTTAATAAAAGCCTTGTACATGTGCAAGGGTAAAGTCATAAAATTGTTTTGAGTATATAGCAGGTATAAAAGGTATAAAGGATAGCAGGTATACAAAAGGAAAAGAAGGTGATAAATATCAATAAAAGCTTTGTACATAGGCAAGAGCAAGGGTAAAGTTGTAAAATTGTTTAAAATAGCAGCTATACAAAGGTATAAAGGGGCGAGCTCATCCTGAAAGGGAAGAACTCTTGGTGGTGGGGGGGGTAACAAGTAAGAATAAATTGGGTTGCGCAATTTGGAATGTAGCAGTACTTGTCTGATAAAATAACTTTGTTTTCTTTATTTAATTTTTATTGCGAGCCCCGAAGGGGCGAGGAAGCACTAGTGTATATTAAATTGATACCTATAGATGACTGCATATTTGCCCCTTTCTTTGAAAACTAGACACAAACAGTTTTTGCAAATATCATCGATTATTCCCCTCCCCACCATCTTCAATATGAACTACAAGCAATACAATTCTTAAGAAAAGTTTTTGAATAAAGCAGAAAAGTTGAGATTCATCATTGGAGGAGTCAGCCAGATGAGCCATTCCTAAGCACAAATAGCTCACGAATTTATCATAGGAAAATTCTGAAAAAATTCACCAATGTTACTCATCACTAAAACAACAAATTGAGCTAGCAACCCCCTTCACCTGGAGTGAAGTTTGCGAGTAAAGAATTGAAATGTGGGAATTTATGGTTGTGAATAGAGATGGATAGAAATTTAAAGCGATAAGTCACATTGGAAAGGTTTCGAATTAACGGTAACTTTCCACTCTGCAATTCCTTAAATTATGCAAAAAATTTAAAAAATTTTCTTGCATGGTATAAAGGTGTGATTGCGAACTCTAAACATTTAATGATATCCCTTTTGTTATAATTAAACGTTCCTGTTTTCGTTTATTGGCCCATTATAGAGAAAATGAATCAAATTTCTATTTTATTGACACGTAGTCCGATATGATTGGTTTTCATCTACGTCAATTAAATATGAACGAACCTCTTCTACCAGGTAAAAAATGTCAACGAAAATCGACCTTTCTCGGCGAAGGCATGCGGGACCTTGGTCTGATGAGACTGCAAGCGAGGAAGCCGTTCGCGCCTTTCATATACGAGTGCGCTTTGAACGAGGATGCATTTGAAATTTGAATAATACAAATAGTCGGTACGAAATAAGTGCGAAAATAAATATTGTCGGACGGTCTCGTAGTGTAGGTATACGAGTTCGTGACAGACACATAGGGGCACTCATATCTGAAATTCCTTTCTGACGGCGTGCAATTCTTTAGCCAAGTACTTGACCTGAACGTAATTCAGATATACTGCCAAATATAACGCTTTCTCTGGAAGCGTATAAACAAATAGCTCAATTACTCATCGGCGTAAATTTTACTTTCACGGACATACGTAAAAACTCAAACGGGAAAATTTTTCGTGGCAACCGAGTCCGGTGTGTAGAAGGGGTGATCGAATAAATTAGCATATTAAGCGAGCTCGCGAATCGTTGCGAGATTATATGCAAATGAAAATCAAACCTTTCGGTGCGGTTTCTTGGCAGGGCGAGATTTTTATTAATTTTTAAACGCGAAAATAACAACGAATGGTGCCCTAGTGGTGTAGGTACGAATTCCGAGGTGCAGATTTTTCCGCATTTTAGGTATTCGAAGAATCGTCGGCACCCCAGTGGTAACGTATTTACGCTCACTGTTTTAACGCGGATTCCTCGACTCGCGTTACCCTTTCGGCGAAATTTGGCCGAGCTTTTGGGCAATTCGCGAGTTTTAGAAATGCTAAGCACCTCTCCAAGCTATGCCATGTCTTTCGCAGATGTTTCATTTAAACGCTACCCGTAACCATTGGCCATGCTTCAATCATTTATGCACACACCATTAAGTCGCACGCGACTCGTACAACGAATATCCGAAGAAGAGGGTTTACTCGTATACTAGGTGATAAAATTATAAAGCGTTGTGATGTTGAAGTAAGTCGGCCTTAGAGAATTTTCAAAAGGTATTATCGCTTATTGCGGGCCGCGTTATATTGACTGGATGCGTGTACTTTTTTGCCGCTCCAAATGTACCAACCATTACATAATAATTTGTCAATCTTCTTCGCGGTGTACGAGAAAATCTCAATAACGGGAAAATGGAAATGATTATGGTACCGTCATTTTCGCCTATAATATTCACGGTTGCGTTCTTTATTATATTCGTTTATACGAATATTCAACGCTACCAAATGTCGATATTGTTGGTTCGAATTGAATATATTTTCGATTTCTCTCAAGTATATACATATTGATGAAATAAGTTTTTCATCGGTTTTCGTTTTTGCTCGTACGAGTACGCAGCGCTGCCAGCTCAGCGTTTTTCCTACTTATCGTATCCTTAGGCATTGTTTCTGTAAAAAGGAGTTATTCTAACTTTTCAGAATTATAATTTCAACTTATTAGCTCTGTAAAAGAAAAAGTTAGTTGTCCGGATGAAATACAGAAATCTCATTTGCTTATCTCTCAAAACAATTGTAGTCGATGAATCAACTTTCATATATTCTATCATTTCGAAGTAGTATAGGTAAAGATTGAAGGGAAGCTGGACATGGGTGACTTGACTTGCCCCACAATCTCAATTTGGCTCTCCTTCTACAAATTTCGCCCTTTTTTGTGTAATTACCAATTTTTCATTTCAAATCCTAATGTATTCAGAAAAATTAAAAAAAGTTATCGGCAGAGCCTAAGCCCTACCACTCCCAAACAAAACGAAATGACCCTGATTTCTCTACCTATGAAAACTAGTTTCTTTTTACATTTTTCATCTCACTGGCAATGATGATTTTCCCAAATATTTGAAGACATGAATAGGTTCCAGAATTCTTGAAAGATCCCTCCATCGTTATCCACACTTGAGTAGTCACATTGTGGTTCCAAATTATTATCAATTCGTAAAGAGATAATGAATATAAATGATCCAAAAAATTTTTGAATTTGATTTTCTTTCCAAACAATTTTTTTTTTAGCTGAGTTTTTAACAAAACGATAGCTATTACAGCCTACCTGATTTGGGAAGGGAAGGTCGGGGAGGGTGGGGTCTTCAAATCTTTGCGTTTCAGACCATTTGTAATCATCTGGCAAATGTCCAACTTTTTGGTATATATATATTTTTTTCCCCCACGCGTAGCGCCGGCGAGTATTCATAAAATTCGCTCAAAATTTGGTGAGAGACTCTTCTTGAAAATGCGCAAAAATAGTTTTTTTGTTTTTTCGATAAATTTCAAAATGGCGGATCACTCAAATTTTGAGGGGGGCTGGAGAAGGGGCAAATAGCTCAAATTTTTCGTTTTTGATTTCATATGAAAGAGTGAGTCACGGATACTAACATATCCAAATTTCAGCTTCTTGAGTGCATATTGAGAGGAGTTAGATCAAAAAACGGCTTTTTGAGGAAGTTTTGAGTCATGAAATTTCTTGAATCTTCCATATCTCCCCACCAAATCAAGTTAAAGAGGTCAAATTTTGTGTGTGAGGTTAGTTGGTGACCACAATATGACCTCTTGAATTTGGATCAAAATGGATTCAAAATGGCGGATTATCAAAATTTTGAGTAGAGCTTGAGGAGCCTCAAGTTGGTAAAAATGTAATTAATATGAATTCATATGGTTATTGGGGATAAGTTGTATACTATATCCCGAATTCACTTCCATACATGATGTTGGAGGGGGGAAGGCGGGGTTACCAACCTAAAATAGTGGTGGGGGTACAGGAGGGGTCGAAAATTTTTTATTGCTGTGTCATATGATAAAATGAGCCCAAGTGACAAACGTATTTTGATTTTAGCTTCCTCAGTGATTTTGGAGGGGAGTTAGAGCAAAAAACGGCTTTTGGAGGGGAAATTGCTGCAGGAAATTTCATGAATCTTCCATATCTCATCACCAAATCGGCCTAGAATGGTCAAACTTTGTGTGTAGGATTAGTTTGTGACCAGAAATAACCACTTAAATTTGAGTCAAAATGGATCCAAAATGGCGGATTTACAAAATTTGAAGATAATTTGAGGACCCTCAAATAGTTATAATTTGAGAAATATGTGTTCGCATGATTATTTCATGGCAAGAAATACTACATTTGTGCCAAATTGAACTTCTTAAGTGTTTTTGGAAAGGATAAGGTAGGGGTTTTCAGACTTGGTATTGGGTGTGGCCTGTAGTGATGAACGGTTAAGCAAGGTTATTACTAAATCAAAACAAGCCCCAGTTAAAAACTCAGCTCCAGTAATGCGGCATGGCTGCTTACGTTTTTTTTTTTTTTTATATTTTAATTTCAACAGTGAGTACTATTTTCATGGAGTAATGGTTCGTAATTTGGATTCAAAGATTTTTGATTTTGAAAAACACTCGCATCCTAGTGAATTCTTCCGTTAATGAATTTACCGTAGGAAATTAGCCAAGTGAAAAAAAGACGGTTAATTTAAATTTTAATAAAGGTTTCGCGCCCATTAGACCCCGTCATCTGCATAGTAAATAAATTCGTTCGCGTCAACGTTCCATGATCTCGGTAAAAACACGCTTGTTTACATATGCCGACGACTTTCGCTTTCAACGCGGCTAAAATATAATTAACAATTTGCCCGACACCCGTTCTCGGACCCCTCAAAAATATACAACGCCGAAGAACAATGAAGCGGACAATAAAATAACGAAAGTAAGCGAACCCGTCGTTAAAAGATAGCAACGCTGACGCAGCCAGGAATAACATTAACGTGATACATGTGGTGGGTGGTCAGACAAAAGTTTTATACCCGTTCTGATATATGACACGGAGATACTCATTTAAACGCGTTTTAAATGAATGACCTTTTTCGCGCCACGGGAGCTTATCTAAACAGGATATTTTGCACCCATCGTATAAGCAAATTTTAGCCGCTTAAATAGCTATTAAAAAAGCGACTTATCTTTCATTACGTACAACATGCCGCCTGTTGGAGCGCAGATTTCATAAAACAATGTAATTAGAGTAAGGTTCCCGTCGAATGGTCGAGGGGTATTTTTTAGCATCGCAGTTGCCAGCCGTGATAAATTTCTACCGTTTTGAATTACCTGCTTAATAAATAACCGACGACGCTTTCGTCCACCGCAATATATCGGCGAGATATTCTTTCTTGATGAATCTCTTCCTAGATAATTACCAGCACGTGGATGGTCGTTTACTTTGAATTTGATGATGTACATTAGAGCGAAGCTTTAATCGACATTGTATGTTTTGCGAACTAATTCACCTACTGTAGTTATAATGAGAGCACTTACATTTGTCTCAGGGGTTCGTAAATTTTATTTTACTCGTAGTAAAGTTGGTTAATGATTTTAGACATTTCTTGCAACTTTGATTGGCTTCATTGGAGAATAAGTGATATGAATGGTCACAAAATATGGGTTGCTGAACTTGAAATGTAGGGAGAAAATATTTTAACCCCTATTTAACCCTTTCGAAGCGTTCTTCGTTACAAAAATTCATTTATTAACAATTAGTCGATTAATCGATTGTTGAACTAGCCACACATTTTAAAGTATGCTGGACGATAAGGAGGAGGGAGCATTTTGCTTTTGTAAAATTTTCTTCAGTTCTTGATAATTATGTAGGTAAAACAAGTAAAAAATAAATGTTTAATCATCATTTTCCAATTGTAGAAGAATATTAAAGTACACAAAAATATATGTAGGTATAATAAAAATTTCACGATGAACATAATTATCAACTGATCCTTAAAATTAATCCCAATTTTAACAGATTTTAATTTAAGTAGTTTCATTCAACTTGAAAAACATTAATAAGTCGAGAAAATGGCTTATAAAAATAAATACTTTGCTATCTATGAAACGATTTGGTCTATAGCGATTGCAAATACCATTTTAAAAGATATTTTCAAGTACCGAAGTGTCCTTTGGGAAACAGCAACTTCCTGAAAAATTATTTTTGACGTTTATTTTCGTTATGATAACGAATAAGGGAAAATTGATTACGAAGGAAAGTCTGTAATGAAATTTTTATTTATATTTTGAAAATTCTTGTACCCCAATTTTTAATTTACAAAGCAATTGGATTTTTCAAATTAATTTAGAGTTCTCTTCAATTTTTCAATATTAAGTAAAACAACGAAGATGCTCTAAACGCTGAATCGTAATATGATATTTACTATTGATTTTATATTTCGCGTTGTTTTCATCTTCCTCTAATTAAGTACCTATACATATTTTTCCTTGATTTAATCTTACCAATTTCTTCAATTTGTGTTAAAGCACCTTAATTGGGGTTTTCAATTTATTTCATAAAGCATTAATGTTATCATTTCAGTAATGAAATGTTCTCTTTTAAATTTCACCAGAAAAGTCACGATTTATTTTCTGGGAGTGATAGCTATTATGTGACCGCGCATAAAGAAAGGGACCTCAAGGTAAAAAAGTAAAGTTTACAGGAGAGCTCTTCAAAGTTCACCCTTTTTTTTTTTAAAGTTGTTTACGAATATAAATACTGTTGACATACCTGTTATGCCTCCGAAATTACAGATTGTGACTAGAAATATTAACGCGAGGTTTTATGAGGATGCGTGACGAGAGTCTAATATGTTTATCACCTTTCATACATGATGAAATCGTTCCTTGGATTTATAAACGTTTTTGCGTGTAATAATAAATGGTGAACGATTGAATTTTGATAGAAAAAAATATTCAGTTTTTTAGCTGAGTTTTTAACAAAACGATAGCTATTACAGCCTACCTGATTTGAGAAGGGAAGGTCGGGGAGGGTGGGGTCTTCAAATCTTTGCGTTTCAGTCCATTTGTAATCATCTGGCAAATGTCCAACTTTTCGGTATATATATATTTTTTTTTTTTCTCTACGCGTAGTGCCGGCGAGTATTCATAAAATTCGCTCAAAATTTGGTGAGAGACTCTTCTTGAAAATGCGCAAAAATAGTTTTTTTGTTTTTTCGATAAATTTCAAAATGGCGGATCACTCAAATTTTGAGGGGGCTGGAGAAGGGGCAAATAGCTCAAATTTTTCGTTTTTGATTTCATATGAAAGAGTGAGTCACGGATACTAACATATCCAAATTTCAGCTTCTTGAGTGCATATTGAGAGGAGTTAGATCAAAAAACGGCTTTTTGAGGAAGTTTTGAGTCATGAAATTTCTTGAATCTTCCATATCTCCCCACCAAATCAAGTTAAAGAGGTCAAATTTTGTGTGTGAGGTTAGTTGGTGACCACAATATGACCTCTTGAATTTGGATCAAAATGGATTCAAAATGGCGGATTATCAAAATTTTGAGTAGAGCTTGAGGAGCCTCAAGTTGGTAAAAATGTAATTAATATGAATTCATATGGTTATTGGGGATAAGTTGTATACTATATCCCGAATTCACTTCCATACATGATGTTGGAGGGGGAAGGCGGGGTTACCAACCTAAAATAGTGGTGGGGGTACAGGAGGGGTCGAAAATTTTTTATTGCTGTGTCATATGATAAAATGAGCCCAAGTGACAAACGTATTTTGATTTTAGCTTCCTCAGTGATTTTGGAGGGGAGTTAGAGCAAAAAACGGCTTTTGGAGGGGAAATTGCTGCAGGAAATTTCATAAATCTTTCATATCTCATCACCAAATCGGCCTAGAATGGTCAAACTTTGTGTGTAGGATTAGTTTGTGACCAGAACATAACCACTTAAATTTGAGTCAAAATGGATCCAAAATGACGGATTTACAAAATTTGAAGATAATTTGAGGATCCTCAAATAGTTATAATTTGAGAAATATGTGTTCGCATGATTATTTCATGGCAAGAAATACTACATTTGTGCCAAAATCAACTTCTTAAGTGTTTTTTTGGAAAGGATAGGGTAGGTGTTTTCAGACTTTGTATTGGGTGTGGCCTGTAGTGATGAACGGTTAAGCTAGGTTATTACTAAATCAAAACAAGCCCCAGTTAAAAACTCAGCTCCAGTAATGCGGCATGGTTGCTTACGTTTTTCTTCTGTACTGAACCTAACTTTGAGTTTGACTTTGAGTATCAATATAGTAATATGGAGAGATAAAAGCTATACTCTTAGCATTACGCATCAAGGGACCTGATAGAGGGCGCTATATCAGATGCGAGTTGTACATTTGATGTGTACCAACGTCCTTTTACTAGAGGTCAGACAGAAACGGAAAGTGCTCATTGGTATTCATTCAACACTCCTCTTTCCCCAGTAATCTCTGACGTCACACGGCGGACCTGAAAACGCTTCGTAACGTACAATTTTGCACTATACTGTACACCAAGTGCACACTAAGTGTACAACATATTAATACTCAAGGGAACCTACACGTTATTGAAATGAAATCGATGTATCTCTCTCAAAAATCACTGTAGGGGTCTAGGGCACTTTCCATTCGGCTCTCAATCATTTTTTACCTTTAATTGGGGGGGGGGTAGTTCAAATCAGTTCACTATCAGTATAAGGAATTGATTTCGAAGTTCACGAAAAGTTTTTTCATTCTTTTTCCAGCATTCAAATTACACACTGAAAAACTAATTTTTCGACCTCAGAAACACTTCTGGGTTCTGGGACCACTTCCATTCCATTTCTCACTAAATTTTAGTATCATTCAAGTTCAATACATGTATTGCAAATAAGCGCAGTTAGGAGTGTTACAGATATAAGAGCGAGAGAGAATACTATGAACTGGTTCGATAAATTAAGATTTAACTTTGGAAGAGCTGTTCATACACAATGCTTCTTACTATGTTCACAGTAGAAAGGAAGAATTTCCCATCACGAGCATGACGAGATGATGGGGCGGTGCTATTGCTACTGTACCTAGATGGAATAAGTTTCACTCTAGGTGGCAGAGGGCGTATACTGCTCCTGTTGTTTTCAGTAGTCTTCCCTTTGTGCTCAGAGGAATCATTATAAGAAGCGCTTTAGAAAGGATCTAAAAGCTACATTCATTAAGTCGTAGAAGTTGAGCGGTTGTTTTCAATTATTTTTTCCAATGCCACGTTCGTACATCACTTACTCTAATTTTAATTTTTTTTCTGTTTCATTTTATTGCTGTGAGTTGGTGTTATTTTTTTCTGTGTCTATTATAGTTATTTTTTTATTTCTGTATACTTTTTGGAATACATCCGCCCTACGCTCGTGCGATAACACGTACATATAGAATAATGTCAAATTGTTGTCTTTTTTTTTATTCTGGAATAAAAATTTAAAATAAAAAAAAATTATAATAATCGAATTTATTAATATTTTAATGATTTAATTCAAATTATTAATGTTTTCAAATTTTTCTAACATTTTTATTTTTGTCTAAAATTAAAAGAAAGTGAAAAAAAAAATTCTAAAAAATTAGCATTTCAAAATAACTGAAAATAAATTTATTCCACTTTCAGATAAATATTAAAATTGATTATCAGAATCTTCAAAATGTTAAAAAACGTTGAAAAATGCGTAAAATAAAAATAAAGATATATTGAACCAGAATCCGAACAAACAAGAGGTAACCTCGACTCGTCAAGTTATTCAGGCGATGATTAAGTCGCGAATATTTCGGCAACTTTTTTCAACTTGATGCTTGAAAACTATAGCATTTTGGTTTGGCTACGACGATAGTGGTAAATATTTAATGTAACATTGCGCTTTGTCGGAATTTTAAGTACTCGACGAATATAAGAAGTAAAAGCGATAATGTCGCCGTACGGTAATAAAACGCGAAACTTTGTCTCGGCATTAATAAATAATAAGTACCTCCGAATGCCATCTTACGTTCCATTAGAAGGATTGGAATCCGAGAAACACTGCAGCCCGATAATAACCTATTGAAAAAGTGACGACGGGGCTTTAGCTATATTTTTAACCGATTCGAAACTTGGAATATGCGTCGTTAGTTCTCTTTAATCTCGATTCCCGAAGTCGCAGTAATTCGCGCGTATTCGATACAACCGTGTATGCCGGAAACGTGCGGTATGGCTGAGTGGTTATAACTTTTTCGTTCGGTTTATGATCACGTTTAGAGATGATACAAATGACTGGAAAATTCGTCGTTGCTTCAAAGGAATATAGTGTGTTTGTTATAGAATGCAGAAAGGTTCACGTGTATAGAAAGTAGCAATACTGCAAAATTAACTGAACGAATAATGAGTACAGAAGGAACCCATTTTGATGGGATTTTATTTTATTCATTCAAATGTTTTTTTATTTTTATAATTTTTCATCCAAGTAGTACATCCTTTAAAACACTATTTAAAAATTTAATCTTTGAAGCTGCAATAGTCTTCTTTATGCGTGACTTCCTCTGGTCCATTTGTTGGAGTGATATGGGAGATTTAAGAAATTTTATGACTTAAACCTTTGACTATATATTAGATGGACCGAGCTAGCAACAAGCAAATGCCAACCCAACAGCGGTGATAGATTACGCAGATTTTCTCAGGACACTCGTGACTAAATTCTAAATGCGCATGCGCAAATCCACTTGAAATCAAAATAACATGAATGTGATAAATAACTTTGGGCATGCACAAGATATAAAGTTGCAACGAGTATTCTGACTCTGATATGTGTAATGTTTCACCGCAGTTTTCCTAAATGCAACTCGGTCCATCTGTGTATAATCAAAGACTTAAACCTTACTCAAAAATCTGGTTTTCGCTCTAACGCTCCTCCAAATACACTTAGTATAGCCTACGACTTGCATATTATGTTGATAATCGTGACTCACTTTTTAATATGAGTCTAAAGACGGAAATTTTGAGGTAATCGCTCTTTTTTAGCTGAGTTTCTAACAAAACGATAGCTATTACAGCCTACCTGATTTGGGAAGGGAAGGTCGGGGGAGGGTGGGGTCTTCAAATCTTTGCGTTTCAGACCATTTGTAATCATCTGGCAAATGTCCAACTTTTTGGTATATATATATAGATTTATCTATGGATAAAGTGGCATCATTTTTCGTCGTCTACAGGTAAAGTGGCATCTTTTTTACAAAGTGGCATCTTTTTTTTGATGCCACTTTACCATCACATTGCTCATCGATTCAGCTTTGTGTCATGATGTCACTGGTGTGGTTATTTGGGTGATGCCACTTTACCACTAATATTCTATTTTTCATACAAAAAAATTTTTTTCGGTCTACGGTCGTAGTAGCCTCATTTTTTTGATGTTTACAGGTAAAGTGGCATCATTTTAAAAATTTGTTTCAAGAAAACCTATGATATTATACATTCCGTTCGCCATTGTGGTGTCGTTAATGTGACATTAGATGCACTTCTGAGGAATGTGCAAAGTGATGCCACTTTGACCATAGATCACTATATATATATTTTTTTTCCCACGCGTAGCGCCGGCGAGTATTCATAAAATTCGCTCAAAATTTGGTGAGAGACTCTTCTTGAAAATGGGCAAAAATAGTTTTTTTGTTTTTTCGATAAATTTCAAAATGGCGGATCACTCAAATTTTGAGGGGGCTGGAGAAGGGGCAAATAGCTCAAATTTTTCGTTTTTGATTTCATATGAAAGAGTGAGTCACGGATACTAACATATCCAAATTTCAGCTTCTAAGTGCATATTGAGAGGAGTTAGATCAAAAAACGGCTTTTTGAGGAAGTTTTAAGTCATGAAATTTCTTGAATCTTCCATATCTCCCCACCAAATCAAGTTAAAGAGGTCAAATTTTGTGTGTGAGGTTAGTTGGTGACCACAATATGACCTCTTGAATTTGGATCAAAATGGATTCAAAATGGCGGATTATCAAAATTTTGAGTAGAGCTTGAGGAGCCTCAAGTTGGTAAAAATGTAATTAATATGAATTCATATGGTTATTGGGGATAAGTTGTATACTATATCCCGAATTCACTTCCATACATGATGTTGGAGGGGGAAGGCGGGGTTACCAACCTAAAATAGTGGTGGGGGTACAGGAGGGGTCGAAAATTTTTTATTGCTGTGTCATATGATAAAATGAGCCCAAGTGACAAACGTATTTTGATTTTAGCTTCCTCAGTGATTTTGGAGGGGAGTTAGAGCAAAAAACGGCTTTTGGAGGGGAAATTGCTGCAGGAAATTTCATGAATCTTCCATATCTCATCACCAAATCGGCCTAGAATGGTCAAACTTTGTGTGTAGGATTAGTTTGTGACCAGAATATAACCACTTAAATTTGAGTCAAAATGGATCCAAAATGGCGGATTTACAAAATTTGAAGATAATTTGAGGACCCTCAAATAGTTATAATTTGAGAAATATGTGTTCGCATGATTATTTCATGGCAAGAAATACTACATTTGTGCCAAATTGAACTTCTTAAGTGTTTTTGGAAAGGATGGTAGGGGTTTTCAGACTTGGTATTGGGTGTGGCCTGTAGTGATGAACGGTTAAGCAAGGTTATTACTAAATCAAAACAAGCCCCAGTTAAAAACTCAGCTCCAGTAATGCGGCATGGCTGCTTACGTTTTTTTTTTTTTTCTCTTAAAATTTGAGTGAAGCGACATTTTGAGGTGAATCGACAAAAAAAAAGTTTGTGGAATTCTACGAAGAGTCTCTCACCAAATTCCCAGCAATTTTCATCCATAACCCACAATGCTACGCAAATGGGAAAATATATACGGTAATATACCTAGTTATGTTACTTTGTTGAACCCGGGTCTTCAAATTCATATATTACCTTCTATTCATCAAATGTATGCACTTACTTCTTGCTGCCACAGTTCCTGCACCTACGTATACTAAAAACTACATTACTGCACCTGATAAAGAATGCATGAGTGTTGCTTAAATGCCAAAATGGATGCAACAAGGTATATGAATTTACATATGTACCACTGTAAGCTGTTTAACGCTTTGAATAACAATTTTATAGAAATGTTTGCACAGTATCACTTACGAGCGAAACTTTTTCAGTCACCAGTAATTTGTAAAAAGATATAATCATACATGCATGTATAAGTCTAGTGAAATGTGTAGATTATTGCACCAGGTGTAAATTTTCCATTGGGCTCTAGACATTGTTACCAATTATTCTTGCACACTTTCATGAGAAAGCCTTATAGCACCCGAAATGGATTCAAGAATTCCGATTTTCGGTGGGGTAATCGAAGATTTTTAAGTCCTACACTGCTAGCCCAATGCTCCTGCGTTGAAGCAAATGTAACTGAAAGTAGTATTGTGGAAATAAACTCATGCGCATACAAGAAACGCAATGCGAGTGTTTTGGATCTGGAGACCGGTTTATGCAATACCTTCCCTTTACTTCCCAACTACCCGAAGTCTCTCTTGCTTCTATCTTTCTCAAAGTTTTCATACACACTAGCACTCTAGGACTTCAACATGTTTGATGGTAACACTGTCAGATATAACAGTCGGCAAATGAGAAATTTCCAACTGGGCCCCGACCGAGATAATGGGCCCCAGGTTGAAACAGCCGAACTGATTGCGGACTGCCCCTACCTTGCTTCACAGCTTGGAGTAGGGTGGAATGACGCAGACAGAAGTAGGGCCCATAGAGTGTACGACCTCTGGCTTGCCTGCGGGCTTAGTAGGCCGTGAGAGGCTGAACGGCATCCGGCGGGGAACCTCCGAAAAGAGGGGAGTCGCGGCGTGGGGTGAGGGCTGGAGACCACCGTACACTCGAGAAGAGCGCATTGCGCAGACATGGCCGAGGAACAAATACTGGTATGGAAACCCACCAGAGGGAAGTACGGTATACCAGTGAAAGGACGAAGCGACAGCTGAACTTCCGATGAGGAGGGCTCCTGGTGTGCAAGCCAGCACATCAGGGGGAAACTCCCGTGGGAGATGTAGGCCAGTTGCCAAGGTGCCCCTACTTGGTTGGAAGTAATGCTACAAGCGGTTCCCAATCAAGTAGTGTCGTGTGCGGTAGAAGAAATTCCCGCAAAAAAAAAAAAAAAAAAAGGTTGAAACAGCTTATGAGTGGGGTTACGCCAACCAGATCGCATGGCCGAGGCACTGAACTGATTGCTCACCACCCCTACCTTGCTTCACAGCTTGGAGTAAAGTGGGATGAAGCAGACAGAAGTAGGGCCCATAGAGTGTATGACCTCTGATCCGCCTGCGGGCTTAGTAGGCTGTAAGAGGCAGAAAGGCAACCGGCGGGGATCCTCCGAAAGGAGGGGAGATGCGGCGTGGGGTGAGGGCTGGAGACCATCATACACTCGAGAAGAGCGCATTGCACAGACAAGGCCGCAGAGAAGAATTGGGGATTGAAACCCACCAGCGGGGAGTAGGTCGTCAAGGAAAGGATCAAGCAATGACTGAACTTCCAACGCAGTGGAACTTGGTTGGGGGCGCACACTCACCTAAGGGATACCCAGGGGAGATATAGGCTGGTTGCCAAGGTATCCTTGCTTGGCTGGAAGTAATGTCACAAACAGTTCCCAGTCAAGTAGTGTCGAGTGGGGTTAAAAACTTTCCCGCAACAAAAAAAAAAAAATAAATAAATAAATAAATAAATAAATAAAAGAAGGTTGAAACAGCCTCCTGAATAATTAAACGTATATATTTACTGAGAAAAAGGCCAGATGCGCTTTTAAAAGTGATTAATTTTGATATACATAATTACTTGGTTTTTTGTTTTTTTAAGGTGGCGATATGCTTTTAAATACCTTATACCTATGAAAAGTCATTCGTTTGTTGGGCCTCTTTGCTGTCCATTTCCTAAATGGGCCTTTTCCTTAAATTCATCACTGGGCGGTAATGTACTTCAAAGATCATTTTAGGCGCAATAATATGTGTACGAAATTATATCTTTAAATTTTATTTGTATAGACGCTTGGACAGTAATATACAATTATACCAAATTGAACATTTGCCATATGATTACAAATGATCTGAAAGATAAAGATTTGAAATGCTCCTCCCTGCCCAGGACTCTCTTTCCCGAGTTAAGTGAGGTATAATAGCTCACTTTTTTTTTTTTTAAAACTTGGCTAAAAAAAATCAAAGAAAATGTTGGAGGTCCGAAAATACTTTCGTATCATGTTAATGTTAAAATTCGATCTTTTAGTGAAAAAATATATAAAATAATAAATGTAAAGCAATTCATACTTGATTTATTTTTTCATGAAAAGGGCTTCCAATTCAAAAAGCCTCGTTGGAAAATCCCATTATCCCGGTGGCCCAGCCCATGCCTCACCAATTTACCACTGGCCAAATTCGAGTGGAAAGAATTTGTCGAGCGTATTTTATTTTTATTATTCATTTTATCTACAAACCTAAGTATTCGTTCGAAAAAAGCACGAAGTTAAGTAATTTCCTGGCTTTTAATAAATGGACTTTAAAAAAGATAATATTTTCTTCTTTTTTTTTCCTCCCTAAATTACACCCCGGAGATTCGTTTTTATTTCTTCGAACGAATAATTTAAACGGCCGGATGGATGGAGCGTTCGGTACAATTTACAAAAATTAACCATCCGCGGTGTTATTTAATTCGCAGCGTTGTCGATGATAATTTCCTTATCGGTGAGTGAATTCTGTATACCGAGTCCGCGTGACCATTTTCTTCATACAAATAGCTGTCCGAAGTGTATACACATTACACAACGCTTGACTTCAAATGAACGATAAAAAATATTTGCTGTTATAAAATGAGCGAAAGAGGAGGGGTGCAGGAGGGTAATGAAAATACAAATTCCGCGGGTTCGTTTAATTTAGGGTATTTTAAAAGAGCTGATGGTGTCGAGCGAGGAGAAAATAACGAAAATCAATTCGCTCTAGCGAACGAGGATAGATATAACGGTAGCGTTAATTTATCTCGATGAATGGCAGGCTAATGGAAAATTATAAAGCGCGTAAAGGTTAAAATTTGTATACACCATAATCATAAATTCGGCTGGGGCGAATTTGTGAGGCGCGAGCGCATGTAAGAATGGTAAATACCTTTTACATAATGGAATAGACTTGTACTTTTGGTATATTTTGCTAGAAAATTCTCGCTCGTACATTTGAAAATATAAGGTACATTTTCGACGTCGTCGATCGAACTCGCGTCATTACGCCGGCGGCAATTTAAATAAGTAATTTCATCGCGCCATTTTTCGCAGCCGCAAAAAAGCGCCCGGAAACCGATTTAGAGAACGTTGAATTATGAATCGACGTTAGTAGCCCGGCGGCGAATATTTATCATTGGCCGGGAATCATTCGCGAACGGATTTTCGAATAAGATACTATACGAAATTTCCCTCTCTCGACGACGAAAATTAATGGTTCAACGTATTCCACCAAGAGTTATGTCCCGTTTGTACGAAATTTAAATGATCCGTTGCAACCGGCCGCGTATTCCGATCACGTACGAAATCATGAAACCTATTAAAAGCGTCCTCCGCGTTGTCATTGTTTTATTCCAGAGTCGCCTCGTAGCCTAAATACGAATTCGTCTGTTTACGTATTTGTGTACAAAAAGTTTCACCCAAATGAAAAATTATTCTGGCTGACGAGTTCGCGGAACCCGACTTAAATATTAAATTGTTTTCATTTTCGCCGAGCTGTCGCTGCGATGAAAATTAGCTCACGTTATTTTTGGCCGCTGTACATCGACCTATCAATTTATCGCCCGTTTTCAGTCATCAGTATTCTGGAAATGGAAACGCTCATTTGGGATTATTAAATACGTCAATATTTGCCCGCCGCTGGCATCGAGTACCCTTTAACCGAATTGAAAATATGAGATTAACGAGATGGTTGGTTTATTATCTCTATACGCTGGGTAATTCTTATTCGAGATAGTACGTTCGACTGGTTTTCAGTTAAATCCTTCTCTATCGTATGTGCACGGTGGATTTTATGGGAATGACCCCGAGAAGGATATTGCCTCCATTGTATCTTGTGTGTTTGACGTTGATATTTATTAAGAAACACGTTTTTTCATAAGTTCAGACAGGTAGTATACGTGTTTGAGAAATTTTTATTTTCAGCTTAAACTTATAATTTTAAAATACGAGTACTTCATCTGTTCTAAAATTGGCCAACCTTTTTAGCTGAGTTTTTAATAAAAACGATAGCTATTACAGCCTACCTGATTTGGGAAGGGAAGGTCGGGGAGGATGGGGTCTTCAAATCTTTGCGTTTCAGACCATTTGTAATCATCTGGCAAATGTCCAACTTTTTGGTATATATATTTTTCCCCCCACGCGTAGCGGCGGCGAGTATTCATAAAATTCGCTCAAAATTTGGTGAGGAACTCTTCTTGAAAATGCGCAAAAATGTTTTTTTGTTTTTTCGATAAATTTCAAAATGGCGGATCACTCAAATTTTGAGGGGGCTGGAGAAGGGGCAAATAGCTCAAATTTTTCGTTTTTGATTTCATATGAAAGAGTGAGTCACGGATACTAACATATCCAAATTTCAGCTTCTTAAGTGCATATTGAGAGGAGTTAGATCAAAAAACGGCTTTTTGAGGAAGTTTTGAGTCATGAAATTTCTTGAATCTTCCATATCTCCCCACCAAATCAAGTTAAAGAGGTCAAATTTTGTGTGTGAGGTTAGTTGGTGACCACAATATGACCTCTTGAATTTGGATCAAAATGGATTCAAAATGGCGGATTATCAAAATTTTGAGTAGAGCTTGAGGAGCCTCAAGTTGGTAAAAATGTAATTAATATGAATTCATATGGTTATTGGGGATAAGTTGTATACTATATCCCGAATTCACTTCCATACATGATGTTGGAGGGGGAAGGCGGGGTTACAACCTAAAATAGTGGTGGGGTACAGGAGGGGTCGAAAATTTTTTATTGCTGTGTCATATGATAAAATGAGCCCAAGTGACAAACGTATTTTGATTTTAGCTTCCTCAGTGATTTTGGAGGGGAGTTAGAGCAAAAAACGGCTTTTGGAGGGGAAATTGCTGCAGGAAATTTCATGAATCTTCCATATCTCATCACCAAATCGGCCTAGAATGGTCAAACTTTGTGTGTAGGATTAGTTTGTGACCAGAATATAACCACTTAAATTTGGGTCGAAATGGATCCAAAATGGCGGATTTACAAAATTTGAAGATAATTTGAGGACCCTCAAATAGTTATAATTTGAGAAATATGTGTTCGCATGATTATTTCATGGCAAGAAATACTACATTTGTGCCAAATTGAACTTCTTAAGTGTTTTTGGAAAGGATAGGGTAGGGGTTTTCAGACTTGGTATTGGGTGTGGCCTATAGTCATGAACGGTTAAGCAAGGTTATTAGTAAATCAAAACAAGCTACAATTAAAAACTCAGCTCCAGTAATGCGGCATGGCTGCTTACGTTTTTTGTTCTTTCTCTTTGAAATATTGGCAAATTTTGAAAAAATTAAAGGAATAAGAAACATTATGAGAGATTGAAGAATTCCAGGAATATGGTAACCTCCATCTTGCTGTTACAAATTTCGAATGAAATTATATCAAAAGGCAATCCACAAAATTTCCAAACTGAGGGTAGGGATTTCGTTGAAATTCTCAATGAAATTTAATCAAAAATTCGTTTAAAATAAATTTCAATTTTATCATAAGAATTGATTTTTTTTTTGTTTTTGAAGTTTGATCTTCAGAATGCCATTAGAAGAAAAGATCAAATCTAACTGAAAATGTTTTTTGAAACGTAGGATTATATTTTGAAAACTTTTCCAACATTTTTAGCTAAGTTTTTAATAAAAACGATAGCTATAGCAGCCTGCCGAATTCAAGGAGAGTCGGGGTAGGGTAGGATCTTTAAATCTTTGCGTTTCATATCTCTAAATATCAACCACATTATTATTAATAACTACACTCTTATTTTAATGATTGAAAAATTACAACCCGCTACCCCTCTTCTCCACGACATATCAAATAAAATCTTGAAAACAAAAATATAAATTCGAATACTTTGTGAAATAACGTTGAAATGTATTTTTAACCCTTTATTCATTATTACATCATTTTTTGAAAATTTGAGTCCTTCGGCTCAAGATGCCAATTTTTGGGATAATTTTTTTTTCACTATACAGGTTGTGGCATAGAAATACGAGTTCCTTCTATTCAAGATGTAGGTGACATGAATTACTTATGTGCATCTTTATTTGCATACTTCATATTCGTATGATCTATTGAAATGAATTGAAATTTCACACTAAACAAGTCATGAATTGAATTTTAACTAATGCAGATGTATCAATTTTCTACCTCACATTTTCATTTGCTTTCATATAGCATAAGAATATTCTGAAATTTTCCGTTTCATGGTTGCAGCTCAGAATTTTTTTTCATGTTATTTTTCAATAAAAATGATAGATATTACAGCCTACTCAATTTTGAAGACGGAGGTTAGGGGAGATCACATCTTCGTCTTTGAGACCATTCGCAGTTGTTTGATCAACGCCCAACTTCTTGTAAAAAAAGTTGCGAATAAAGATCACACCATTTGCTCAGCTCTTCTACTCTTCTTCAAGTGTTGACGATCCTTCATTTTCAGACAATTTGGACCCAAATTCCAGGGGTCATCTTCTGATCTATAACAAACCTTAGATAAAAAAATGCAAATTCACTGGGTTGATTTGGTGAGGAGAAATAGAAGGTACAAGAACTTTCATAACTCCAAACTTCCCTAAAAATCGTTTCTCGTCGAATTTCCTCAAAATTCTCGCATGAAACTGAAATTTCAATATGTTAGTGTTAAACTGTTGAAGTATTTGTCTTCTCTTCACCTTCTCTCAAAATATGAGTGAATCACTGTTATGAGTCAAATGGATCATCCAAGAAAACTGTTTTTAGATATTCACATGAACATTCTCTGTATTAATTTTTGCTGATTTTCATACACGCCCGATTTATCAAAAAGTTGGACATTTTTTATACAAGTACAAATGGTCTGAAACGCAGAGATACGATGATTTTTTCCTCCCTAATTCCTTTTTTGCAAATTATGTAGACTGTAATAGCTAACATTTCTGTTGAAAACTCTTCTAAAAAATTATGTCACTTTTATCTGACAACATAATTATAAAATTGAGAATTTCGAAAAATTTCTCTACTACTACATGAAAACATACTAAAACCTGATGTTTTAAGTGTTGAAAATATTAGCTAAAATTGAATTAAGATTCTGTTTTTAAATTCAGCATGAAATTTTAATCCATTTTGATAGGTCACACGAGTACTTGATATAAAAATGACTTTCAACACACTCATGTAACTCACGTAATTTGCTCCTACGAAGCTAAAGTAGGCAAGTAAACAGACAAGCTAGTAATTTATGTTGTCTACATCTCAAATAGAAGGGAATCGTACTTCCATAGAACACTGTATATAAGTTGAAAAAATAATAATTTTAATTTATTCTGAATGGTATTCGATGTGACTGCAGATCGTAAAAGAATGTAATACTTTAGGACCATAATTTTACAAAAATTCATTCTCGAGTTAAAGCAATTAGTATACTTCATCGATATAGAATATTGAAGTAACTGTTTTGAATTTTGGATATAGCTTATTCTGTCAATTACCTACCTATTTCGAAAAATAAAACCTATTTAATTGATGATAAGAGCCGAAAAACATGTATGAATTAAGTATCTATAGGTACACTATACAGTCGATTATTAACAAAAGAAACCATGGTGATATGAACTTCAAAACTACTGAATTTTTTTCTTTTGAATTCAAAGTTCTTGAAATATTTTTAGTCGCGTGATTGAGAGTATTTTTGAAAACTGTTTACAAAAATATTAGATGCTCAACATTTTTGAAGTAACATTTTCATTACAAAAAATCTCTCAAGTCATTTTCCACTTGTGATATTTTAAAAAAAATGAAATAAAAATCATTCTCCACTAATTAATAATATATCTATATTATAATGTGAATAATACATATAATAAATGTATAATGTGGAAGTAATAACCCAATATTATTTATCTAATAATGATGCTGTTTAGTATTCATTTAGGTATCTAACACTTCTTAATAACATTCGGGTGCTTAGATAATTTTGGTGCTGATCTCCAAGTTACTATTGTGCTTATCATGAACCATAATTATGTACTTAGGACAAACACTACAACTTTTCACATTTTAGGAAATTTATCATAGTGCATTCTTGATATAAATAAATTGAATTAATTCAAATGTAAAATTGAAATTATAATTACCCAAATTCTGTTTGAGCTTCAGTTTTCAATGTAACTCGAGAAAAAACAATAGATGTTTCAATGGGAATTTCCACTCAGAATTTCACTAAAGAAAAAAAAAAGATGTTTGAAATATCATCGTTTTACAAAAATTAATCGCTTGAAAATTCTCAATTTTTATGTTATACTTATGAGGAGAAAAGTGAAAAAGTACCGAAGTGCATACTCTTTTTCAACTACCATAGCCAGTTTTCCCCAAGAGCTTCTTTTTTACTTTTTCCTTTAGGTGTTTAAATAAACTTTTTGGTAATCTAAACAATTTACTTTCTTTTCCACTTGACTTTATGGAACTGAAACCTCCCAAGCAGCGATCCTAAAATTTGCACTGTGAGCTACTATTTCGAAATAAGCCCGACCGGTTCCAAATTTCATAAAAATAGGAGGCTATAGATTAAAAGTGACTACGAAATAAATAATTACATTATAATCATATAGATAGGTGCTTAAACTTAGTAAATATGAAACGTAAGAATACAAAGGTTCTTGTTGCTTCATTCCTCAACCCTATTATGTAAAATACTTATCTAATGAGTTATTGTATGGTAAATGTTATAAATTTATCAGTTTCATATAATAATGCAAAATAATTTAAAAAATTATAATTATACCTATATTTTTATTTATTGTGCCAATTCATTGAGAATAATATAATTTAATTAGAAATTTTAAGCACTCAAAACTCAGGTACCTAATAAAATTTGAAATTTCTAAAAATTTTGCAAATCCTTAAAACTAAACAGCTGCTATGAAAAATAAATCGCAAAAATTTATGAACTTATATCTATAGGAAAAGAATAAAATTGTTTTTGAAAAGTTATATCCTTCTATCATTTCGCAACTTGACTTTTTCTTTAAATGTAACGACGTTAAAATTTTTTTTAAGTTTTAGTCCTATTGGACTGCGATGACGAAAGAGAGATATTAATGCAACAAAGTTAACGAATCTTTAAAATAATTATACCTAGTTTCAATTTTTAAATTGTGTCAATGAGATTAGTGTAGATACGTTGAGTAATTATCAATTAGGTATTATGATTTCATAACTCGGGTCCGCTATGAAACCAATACCTACGTATCGAATTCCTTCACTCCAGTTATTTTTGAAATTTTTTCTCCACATTTTGCATTATTTGTACGTAGCTAATGATCTTATGCGCGATGTATGGAAACAATTGTAACGAAATTGGATATACGTTGAAAGCGAGCACTTGAAGAGATTTTTGAACCATTGTCAAAAAGTTGAAGACCAGCTTTCGTTGTTTTGGCGACAAGTAATACCATGGCATCGCGTATATTTCATTCACCAAATCGATTGACTGTAATGAATGGAATATAGCTTTCAACTTATGGGGTTTTTTCAAACATTATAACAATGAATTCAGTATCATACCAAGTCGTTAAACATACTGCCCATTTTACAAATCCACATTAACGATGATAATGGCACCACAATGAATAACACATTTTCTCCAATTCTTCCTTCATTTACCTTCATCTCCTTAAGTACGAAAAAAGTTACGATATTATTTGTTTATTAATTTAATGAAAAAATTTAAATAACTACGACTTGAAATACTAACCGATAATACGACGAAAAACGTGAAAATTGACGATACGATCATGCTTCCTAACTGTGCACTGAGTACAGTTTTTAAGAATAGCTGAAAAAACTTCATCATCCTATTAATCAAATTTGTATATCATAAACCAACAGTTTGGTTTTTAATAAAATATACGAGCTAACGAATTTAAACTTACGAAAACAATTTATGATAGCGTTCAATCCATTTTTTCATTTCTTCGACAAACTCATTGCAACAAATTTGGCGTTTCTTATATAAATCCAGTAATTCTTTTTTTGTGGCGCTTTTTTTCTTTGATAAAGCTAGTTCACGATCATAACACTGCTCAATGAAATTGGTTGTAAAATCGGACTTCGTTTTTACTTCCCTTCTCAATAAAGTAATTTGATTTTGCATGTACGTTAAAAATAAAAAAGGGAAAATGTAACATCCGAAAAAGTTACAGCTTATTGGTATAATTGTGATCACTTGCAAATAATAGATCAGAGTGTATTCAAGGTTTGTCGGTGACTTCACGAAGGGAAATGGGAAAAGGAAATGTTGCTGGTAATTCATCTCAAGAGATACATTTGATGCTGAAGGTTTAAGGACAAAAAAGAAAATTAATTTACCGAACAATTGTGTAAATGAGAAAAATGAGATGAAATATTTTATGAATCTCAGGTATTTTTTGTACTCTATAAGTCCATAATTTCCATTACCTTCACTTTTTAACTCAATAGATTCAAAATCATTGAAAAATCTGTTCATCTTATCGAATAACTTTTGAAATTCTTGTCTCCATTTATATGTACATGCGATACAAACAGATATATTGATCAATGCGCAAATTGTTCCGACGCAAGTTATGTTGACTATCAAATCAAAAGGTTGAGAAAATTTCAAAGAAATTAAAACAGCCACGTGAACGAAAATATTGCTAAGTGTATAGTGTATTATTGAAAAACGTTTGAACCATGGGCGCATATAGTTCTCGTGATACATTCCTCCCGCAATGGAATAAAAGAAATATAAATTTTTTACAATAGCTCTTTTACCTTCAAAGTAGTCTGTCTGAAAAATAAAACTGACAAACCGGTTCATTTTCTTCATGAGTAATGCATTTAATTTTTCGATGCTTGTGTGCGTTACAGTCGCCATTATCACTGCACAACGTATACGAACCTTAATGAAAAAACTAAACATACTAACTAAACGCTCATTTCTTGTATTACGTCTTAAGCTAAGATTGCCTGAATTATTCAAACGTAAACGACATTCATCATTTTCATGACTTTTATATCAAGTCATTTGCCCAAGGAAGGACTAACGTTGTTCTACACTATATGTATAATTGATATTAGATTTGAAAAATTCAACATTCTATAAAGATCAGCCTTAGTAGGAACCTCCATGGGTACCCAGCTGGAGCTGGATTCCTCCCATCCAAGTAAAAAGAGGCAGAAAAGAGCCCAACCCCAGCTGAGGATGTAGGCGTTCCATGCACCTGGTGGGCCCCTGAAGTAATTCCAAATGGCGGTTCCGAGGGTCCTCCGCCAGCTGGAACGCAAAAAAAAAACTTGTTGAATGCTGTTGATTACAGCACATTGATTACGTCGCAACTGCTTTTAATAAAACTCCATCGGTGTTATTTTGTTCTTCATTTTACCTTGAACACACATGTTTTAGTTTTTTAAGCAGAATTATGAAACCTGAACAGTTTTGGTTTCGAGTTTGTAGTCATGGTCCTAGGTTCCCAGTCCCAAACCTAGTTTCACATGTCTGAATAAATTGGATAGCTCATTTTATTGTGGAATGTGAAAATTGCAAAGCCATAGAAGAAAAAATTGGGAGCCCAGAACCATATTAGTTTATTTGGAGGTTTGTTCTGGGTTTTTTTTCACTTTGGTTCCAGTTCTGGTTCCTTTTTAATTGGTTTTGCAGACCTGTTTCTAATAAGTCATTACATGAGGAGTAAGGGAAGCTTTGAGATATCAAGACTCAAATCTTTTTGGGAAACCGTTAAATAAGTCCAGCAGTTGTTCCTTCATTAATGATAGTGATAGGTGAACTTTGATTTCGTTCTCTTCTTAGTAACGTATAATTTCTCATGGAGGTTAAGAATAAGAAGGAAATGTAATCTCAGAATAAGCTAATAGAGTTATCAACATCATGATATGTTATATGCTAATATATTTCTTTTATTGTGGTTTAATTGTTCTTGTTCTTAATTCATGTTCTAAAATTGTTTTGTTCCTTTTATTCTCTTTTTATTGTTATCTAAGTTTTGTTCTTCTTTATTGTCTTCAAAATGATAACTAGAAACTTGTCTTGTTCTTGCTCCTACTTTTCATGTTCTAAAACAGATACAGCTTTTCATTTACTCTTCTTTTGTTTTATCTCTTTTTCTCTCATGTTCCAAAATATGGCTTGTGTCACGTTTTATTGCTTTATTTGTTCTGGCCTTTCGTAGTCTATGTTCTAAAACAGATTCAAGTCTTTTGTCCTGCTTTTATGATTATCTAAGTTTTATTCTATCTTACTCTTCCCAAAATGAATACATGCAACGTGTTTTGTCTTGCTCCTGCCTTTTGTTTTAACAGGTTCAACTCTTTTGTTCTTCTTTTTCATTACCTATGTTTTATGTTTGTTTTAGCCTTCAAATTAAAAGTTATAATACATATGTACCTTACTATTAAGTTTTTTTTTTCTGTCTTCCTTATTTTAAAATCAGCTTGGTTTCTAAATGTTCTTTTATTTTGTCGAAGTTATATTTTTTCTTATTATATCTAAAATAAAAACGTGAGTCATCTTGTTCTCATTTTTCATTTTTATTTTCGTGAACGAATTACTCTTTTGTAATATTCCTTAGACTTCCTAAAATAGAAACTCGTGAATTATTCTTTGTTCCTAGCTTCTTAATTTCAAAATAAGTTTTAGCTATTTTATTTCTGCTTTGTTTTCTTTAAATTTGATCACTTCTTATGTTTTCTGAAATACGTAGAATGATGCTTTTTTCCTTTATATAAATGTGGACTTGAAAATCATATCGTTACTTTTCTCATGTAAAAGAATTGGAACAAAAAAGATATATTCTTGTTCTATGGTGATGCGTGTGAAAACTTATTCTCTTTTATTCAATGTAGGGATGGCGATTCCGTATCGATATTTTTTAAAAAATATGGAGTACTTTTTTATCGATACTCAGCTGTTCGATACTTACTCGATATCGATATTTTAATTCTGGTATCGCTTTCGATACCTACTTAATAAAATTTGTTATTTCGCGTAAATACTGTAATAACCTCTGATTCCTATCTGACGATTATTGAGAGGTTAACATGTACTCAAATAAAATCATTTTCGCTGGATTTTTGAATTGGTAAAAACTACCATTTTAAAAAGAAAACTTTTGAAAAAACCATTGATGGATATAGATTATAGACTTAAATAATTATCTTCATCAATATTAATAAGATTAAAATGTTTTCTCTTGTCTTTGTATAATTTTTTAATTTTTCAAAAATTTACGATAATTATTACCAGTATCGGTATCGATATTAGAGGTATCGATATCTTAGATGGTATCGATACCGCATATCGATATATGTGTCCCGATATTATCCATACTGAAATATCGATACTTTCGACGAGTATCGCCATCCCTAATTCAATGTTTTTATTTTATTTACTTCATACCTGAAAATAAGATCAAAGTCTTCGGTTACTTTCTTGTATCATTCAGGCTTCGAAAACTTGTTAAGTAGGCATCTATGAAATAACTAGTAAACATTTTCTTCTTCTCTTTCATACCTCGTTTAATTGGATTATTGAAAATTAAATGATTTGCACTTTAAATTATTCGAGTATTCGCCGCATGCTGTTAGAAATGAATATTTCACAAATTCATAACAAACGAAAGTGAAATCACAACTCGAGAATTCGCCGCAGACTTGTAACGTTGTAGATTCAGGTTGCGTTATAGCATAACGGAAATGTAATTAAAATAGGAATACAATAGAGCGAAAATAGGAAAAGTTGCGAGTTCCATCGGATATCTTATACGCTCATGTATACCGAAGAACGTTGCAAATTTGAACAATTTCTTAATTAAATGAAATATACAAGTATGCGAAATGAGATTGGCGAATTCTCAGTGTAGCAGGGTGCGGTATCTCTTAGTACATATAGGTAGAGATTGGCTAAATCTTTCGAAATATTCGGTATGCGGATAAATTAGTAACCTTTCATTAATACGCTTGTTCGTTTGTGTTTACAGATAACAGACATGTTTTATATCGCAGACAAAGGCATTCGGAATCCGCTCCAACCACCGTTGATCCGGATGATGAAGATGATGACGATTTGCACATTGACGATGACGATCGTGTGTATAAGAATCCTCGTAATTTACCAAACACTCATTGTCCTCGTGATGAAGATAAGGCCAGCTTCATGGTAAATATTTTTGAAATTTTTCAATATTCTAATAACGTTCGTGAGTTATGCGAATTTATTTACGAATTTTATTCATTAAAACTCCATACTTACCAAACGAGAAAATAAAGCGAGCTAGGACTCGTTGATTGATGTTTTTTTTCATACATCAATCCCATAGGTATTGCTGTTCGATGGTAAAGCGATGAAGCGATTAATTTTCAATTTACATTTTTGTCTGTATTAAACGCTGGCATTGTATATGTGAAACGAAGTGTTACGAAAACAAACAAACTAGAACCCTCATCGTGAACTTTTGAATTTTTAATTGCGGTTTTGTTTGATGTGAATAGCGCCTTAATTTAAAGCCCATCGGTTGTAAATTCGTGAAAATATTTTGCTCCGGTGATTTTTATTCTCTTAAAGGAAGCTCGTATACCGTTTGTACCCGTAGGTGAATAATTTCTCACGCGCATAGGTAATGTATTCGTGGTTAAATCGAAGAGGCGAGATTTTTATTCCCAAACAGGCGCATTTTCTCCTTCATAAATGGACGTGTTGCGCGTTAATCCGCTACCAAATCCTTTCTGCCTTATGATAGGGTTTAAGTCGCTGATAAAAGAATGCATTTTTAGCAGGTAATGCGTGAAGCATTTTTATCATTGGTAAAAAAAGCATGAAAATATTTTTCAAAGGTGCCTGCTGTTTCATAATTTTTATACTTTCACGTGATATAAATGTCATTCCTTAATAATTGATAACATCTATTAGTACTAGTTCGGTAATGCAGTTCATTTACTGATCATCTTATGAACTCGTGTTTGTTTACAGGGACAAAAATGTTTACGCAAGTGTTACAGTGATGAGGATTGTAAAAGTAAAAGAAAACGATGCCTTTGTGATGGACTCTGCGGCATGTCATGCGTTAAACCAGGTATTTTATGACGATGTAGCTTTTATAATCAATTTTATTCGAGATTTATGGCTTAAAAATTAACCTCTCTTTCTTCCCAATTGAAATATTCACTCATAAGATGTAAAGTGTAAATTCTCATTTTTGAATTAGATTTAGTATTTTTCTGAACTAGACTCCAGCCAGGGGCGTGCTCCACTGCTCACCATGTAACGACTTCGGATCACATCCTGGGGCCGCGAGGAGTGGCCCCTTTGCAGTGTGGCCTCTTTTAAAGTTGTACAATTCAGTAGAAATAAAGGTTAGAAAATAGTAGAAAAACTTCACCAAATTTATCTTTATGCACGTAATAAATTGAAATCAACTCAACTGCTTATACTTAATACTCATAGAAGGTATCCATTTATATCAGTAAATTTCGCTTAATTCATCTTCATACATTGATCCATGTATTGGGCACATGCGAAGGTAAGCCAATGTTAGATGAGGAATCATTATGAAAAGCTATTGATAAGTTGGCTAACAAAAATGAAAAATTCTAGAAAAAATTATAGTTTAACCCTTCAGTAGTCGCATGTGTGAGGAAATTTGTAAAATTTTTAATCAGTTTCGGGGAGCGCATTCAACACAAAAAGAACTCGATGATAGGTACAAATTGGATTTTGGCATCTCGAACACACAACGGTAGAAAGCCGGTTTTCGACCCTTGTATCAAGATAACAACGTCCAGGCCTATTTGGAGGAGGTATTTCAGGATCATTTGGCCTTCGAGGAAACAATTCATCGATCCGATTTCTAACTTCTCGAGGTACTTGCTGTGTTCCAGCGCGTTGTCTCACTTGCTCATACACGAGGTTCAAAGAAAGGGCTTTCAGGAAAACTCTTCGCGCTGTTACTCGATTTGAATTGAGGTGATAAATAATTTGACTATTGATACCAGCGATATTTAAGGCTCCAAAGAATAGTGTCAGCGTCCAAAGTCGTGAGGATCTTGAAATAGAGTAATTCACCTTCATTTGGTCTATAGTATCAACACCACCTTTCCATTTGTTGTAATCCAACACAGTCACTGGTTTCTGGGTCCTGTCTGGAACTTGAACGTTGCTGTGCGCTGGCAATATTAATAAAATTGGTACTACAACATTCTTCCTTGGTGACCATACAATTAGCGTAGCAAATTCGTTGTAAGTTGTAAAACTACTTTCCTTTAAGAAGAACTTTGGAATGAACCTCTTATGTTCTTTTATGGTTCCCAGCATGCTCAAGTTCTTTTGAGAAAGCTTACGCGCCAGCTCCAAGGAAGTAAAATAATTGTCCATCGTAATGTTCCTACCAGTATCATAAGTTTGTGACAAAAAAAGAGCCCATAGGCTGGGTGCCGCAGTATATCTCCATATTATAGGTATAATGCGTTTTGGTATCTGCAAGAGACGCAGAGGTTTCCTCCAAGCATTCGACCAGATAAAGAGCAATGCGGAGGTTTCCTCCGAGCATGCGACCAGCTGTCACATGCGACCATACAAGGGTTAATTGAATAGTTTATAGTTGAGTAAATCGATGTTATACCTATCAAAATAAAAAAATAAAAAAATTTTTAATTGTACGCATTAAAAATTTTAGCTTATTCGGATAGGTTTCCAATTCACTCAAAAAAAGTTTAAAATTTAAAGGAGGTGGTCACGAACTCTCTGGGCCTTTTCAAGGTATCTATCCTTGGACTCCAAAATAGCTGAGCACGCCCTACTCCATTTTGACTTCGAAGCGATTCTCCTAAACTTAATTAATATTCTACTCAGAGTCAATGACTCTAACTTCCACTTTAGATTGCAAAGTCATCAGTGAAATTTCACTCCAACTTGGACATCGACTTCAGAGTCAATCTGAAAACCCATTCTGACTTAAAATCCAAAGTTGATTCCAGGTCCCTAGCCTTGACTTTGATGTTTAACCGGTCGACATCGGGTCATTCTTATTCATACGGTGTCCAAGTGATTAAAAAAAAAGCAAAAACCTGGGGTAATCAATCATCTAATTTCGACTCTGGAGTTACTCTTAATGGTTTGTAATTTGACCTCGACCTGACTCCGGATTCTACTCTAAAATTGAACTCAGAAGCATTTCTCTAAATTGGACTCAGACTGTACGACTGAGGAGAAAATCTTGAAAATTTAACCCCTAATCTTCCTTGATACTAGAGTCAGTGTGAAAGTTGACTCTGGAGTTAATGTGAAAACTTTGACCCTGAAATCAAGCTCAGGGTAGGAGTCATTTGAAATTATTCACAGTCTTCGTGCATAACTTTAATCTATTATATTTTAGTACGATACCTATTGTGTGCGTAATGATACCAAAAATTACTGTTCAAATCCAAGAGGTGATTTGAGGTGTAGGCTATATTCATTAGATTTTGTCGTACCTACTTGAAAAACAATAACAATTCAATGGTACTTAGTCGTCAAAGTCTTAGAATTGATTTGCTCGTTGAAATAATTCAATTCATACTTGGTCATCGCTTGAGTAAAATTTTCTTCAAGTACAATTTGAACAATAGCCTTAAGTGTTCTAAAAAAATCCGTTTTCCTTCAAAAAAACGCTCAAATTAGCTTAAAAATTCTTCGATTTTCCTTATAATGAAAGAACTTCTAACGAAGTGTTATAAACGGGTCTTAATCGAATTAAAAATTCCTCGAGTTTGTCGCGTTAAAAAATGAATGGAAGTTGATTTTCATTGAAAGCATCGCTTCGTAAGTCTTATAAAAAAGTCACCTATAGGTGTGCTAAAGTCGACTGTCGTTAAATATTGAAGATTAAGGAAGCAGACAACACATGAAAGACGACTATAAAAAAGGAAATAATAGGTAACATTTCTTTTACATTATCGATGGTATCGGTTCGAGTCCTCCGTACTGAATTTTCTTTCAGGCGTTGTACTTAGGAGTTTGTTAGAATTACGGCGTATACTTCATTCCTTCGTGACTCGGGTGAGAACCTAAAAGGTGGATATTTTTTCGCCTTTTCAACTCCTCCGGTCGCGTGTATTGTTGAAGTGCATCATACTCGGCCTTTCATAATATTAAAAGTTTAGCGAATTGTATCCATTGTGAAGAGTTTTTAAGTTGTTTGTAAACTTTCTTATCTATTCTAAATTACTTGGTATATTGTTTCTTCAGTATTAACTTTTCGCGATGTATTGTCGATGCTGGAGTCCGGAAAAGGGAGAAAATGCAAATAACGCGTGTGATTTGACGCATACCTATTATCTTCGTAGAATCGAGATTAATTCAGTTCCAGGTTTGAGACAAATGCGATAAAAAGCGAAAATATTAAGCTGAAATGATTTGTTAATGTTAAAAAAAAGTCGAGTCCGAATTACATTATTCAACTCGAAGCGTAGCTTTAAAGAGATTTTCTCGCGATGGAGAAACATACCGAAGAAAATGAAATAATTGAAACGAAGTAAAATGTCAAAAAAAGCGTAAAATTAAATGTAAAACCGTACAAGGTTTTTCACCAAGGGTAATACATAACGGACACAGCGTAGGATTAAAAGATACCCACGGTGTCACATCGCCTTTTGTTTTTTAACATTCGCTCGTTTTTCCATTAAATTGAAAATGTTCGCAGAAAAGTGAAAGAAAATAGTTTCGGGCGGTTTTACAACGAATAAATTTTTTACGTTATTTTTTTTCACGCCTTGGGGCGATACCGCATAAAAATTGAGATATCTTTATACTTCCGTCTCGAGTCATTTCTTCTCGTCTTCTCAGCCGCTTCCAAATGAATCATTTCGATGTTGCAGCTTTAGGTGAGAGATTGTAATAAACAAATTACCGCGATAAAATAAACAGTGTACAAAAAAGCAATAATAAATCTCGAGCTTTTAGTAGATGAAGTAATTGCCACTGTCCCCCGAGCTTTACAATTTTCACGAGTCGTTTCGTAACCGCACAATAAAAGTTTACCGCTTTTTTAAAAGTGTACACTATACTTTTCACGATCCTTTTTAAATTACTCGCTCACCCTTCGTGAAAAGTTAGCCATCTTGAATAATTTTGCCAATAATTCAAGTATGAGGATAATAAAGAGTGATACTTGAGCACTTACTTTGCATTCAAAATACTGGTATAGGTTTATATTATAAGTTTCATCAAACAGACACCATCGGAAAAGGCAATCGATTAGAATTAGTCACAAATATCTTTGATTCTCTGGGGTCAGTATAATTTATTTTTTTGGACCGTCAAAATTTTAATAATGATTGCAACTTTGTGAACAATTAAGTTGGCGATACTGTAAATAATAGCACCTGAGGGAAATTACAGAAGTTGGTGGTAAAATGTTCATAAATTTAATTTAATTCTGAAGCGATATGAAGCACGTAAAAAATATACTTATTCTAATCACTACGCTAAAAGTGGTAAATTTTCAAAATTTTTAAACAAAAAAAAATGCCGATGGTAGTGGGTAAAGAGGGAGAGGGGTTTCAGGCTTATGAAATTTACTTTAGCATTTTATAGTTAGGAGTCTCTTAGGGTTTACCTGAGGCAGTGTATTAACTCATCTTATCAGTTTCATCTAGCTGTTGGTTTAGCCATACACCCATCTTTTCTTTTATATAGTGCCTACATCTGCTTCCTTGGTTACAGTGCAGCACTTACTACATTTCCTCAGTTATGTTCACCCATTGTACAGATCTTTTCAAATCTGCTGTAAGCCATGTGGTGAAGTGTCCTGATTCAGACAGAGAGTAGATCACGTAGCGGTAGTTGTATATGAGCAAGGAAGACTAGCCTATCAGTACGATGGTATTCTTTCGGACTATAATTTTAGCTCTTCTATGTCCCTTTATCAGGAGAACTTGCATGCTGTTAAATATTCAGTGGCTCCTCGCGGGTATATAGATATACACATTAGGTTCGATAAAAAAAAAAACATATCTTGGATTTTGACCAAATTTGGTGAAATGGTTTACTTTGATTGGGAGACCTCCCAAAAAAATTTTGAGCCCTCTAGATGAAAGGGGAGGGGGGTAGGAGGTCCTCAAAGTACATCACTTTTTGAAAAAAAAAGAAAGCGCTGTTTTTTGTGTTTCTTAGCTAGACAAAATGGTGTGGGAAACCCTTTTTAGTACTTGAAAGGTGCAATTTGAGTTTCTGAATCTTCCTAAATCATCACCAATAGTTTTATAGCTGACTACTAGTACTTAAGATATCAACTACTAGTTCTACTAGTGGTGAATACCACAACTAATACTTTTGCAGCCAACTAATAGTACTCAAGATATCAACTACTGATTATGTTAGTAATAATTAGTGCAACTAGTAGTTTTTCAGTTGACTAATAGTACTCAAGATATCAATTACTAGTGTTCTACTGGTAGTCTACGTAGCACTTTGCTTCTCTTAGATGAAATGTGTTGCAATAATGTATATAAGGAATAGTTTAATTTGTCTGTAGAAGTGCTATTACGTGCTTCCACCAACAAATTCGAAGATTGTGTACACATATGGTATGAACCAATGGCCTAAATGCATCCTTGGGTGTTGTAAATTTTAGATGATGAGAAAATGAATGGTAATCAGGACTTCCAGTTTAATATAAGTATTGATTACTAGTAGTAATGATTACAGTTCTTCGTAGTAGCGTTTTTCAATATTAATCATTACAAGTTACTGGTAGTGGTCACTAGGGTGGAACTTCGGTTTTTTCGAAAATCGATGACGCGTAGGCAAAAAAGTTGTCAAATGCTCCTAAAAGAATGCTCAAAAAACTTCAACCTTCTAGGTTAATATTTACCTTTCCCATATTGAGGTCAAAGGTTTGAAATTTTGATGTTTTATTCGTTATTTCGAAAAAATTATTTTTATGCCAAATAATTTTGGTTTCGAGATATTCTTTTTGTATTGCCATCGTAAAATCATAAAAAAATTATTTATACAATTTTTTCAATTTTTAGAGGTTCTAAAAATATTTTCATAGTTTGCCATATTCGTTGAATTTGGCCCTTTTTGGTCTTATACACATAATTATGATAAAATTACAAATAAATGGTACAACTATTGATTCAGTGAGTGGTATCGCTTAAACTAAATCGGAAGTCACATTTATTAAGCGTTCTTTTCCTCAGGGGTCCCCAAAACATATCGTATAACATGAAAATCATGTAGATGTGTTTCTTTCATCTTTGATCTACTTGTTAATTACTAAATTCTGTTTCAAAAATAAAATAGCAAGTTTTCAACGAACGTTCAAATGATGTGATATGACAATAACAAACTTACGCGCAAACAATTATTTATTCGTGTCTAATATAATCAGAGCACTATTTCAATAAAACTAGGGGCTTCGCCCCTGGTCGCGGCCCAACCCATTCCTCGTTACACGTTATAAATAAACATGTTACAATAATGCAGTGATTAGGTACCTATTTAATAACAAATAATATTGCAGTGATTAGGTACCTATTTAATAACAAATAATATAACATATTAATGAAAAAAAAGGGAAAACAGCGAAATACAAACAAATTAATGAAAAAAAGGTAAGTACAACAAATTATAAAAAAAATCATAACAAAAAATGGTTAAGTACAACAAATTAATGAAAAATAAGGAAAAACAGCTAAGTACATGTACACATTTAATAACAAATTGTAACAAATTAACTTAAATTCAGTTTCTAGGCGATCAAGTTTATCATCAATTTTTTGTTTTTTCTTCTTCAATTCGACTATTTCTGAGCGGATTTCATCTACAATTCGACTATCACCTTTCCTTGAATTTGATGAACCAGGACCATCGCACGGAAGTGTATTATACTGTGATAAATTATCAATCTCCAAATTTTGTGAACTGAAAAACAAAATAAAAAGTAAATATGTAAGTACACATGTGTAATAATTTATAGTTACCATTCATCACGAAAATCCAAATCATCTACAATTTCAATGCGAGTATATTTATCACAGTTGAGGGATAGTGATCCTTTGAAAGTATTCAACTTGAAGTTTTCAATCCTCACAACATCGTTTTCATTTTCAAATTGTTTATAATTCTTAACATCAACAATGTCAATTTTATCAGCTGGCTGCACATCAGCAGAACCATCTACGGTAGCTTCTTTAGAAGTTGGTAGTGAATCCAGTTTATTGTACCTGCAAATATTTGAGAAAATTATAAAACATGTAATGTATGAATTTTAATTAAATAAATAGAAATTTACCATTGTTTTAAATGTTTTCCTTCTGGGTCATCCACATTTACAGTGATAATACTCTTTTTTGAAACACTGCATTCGATAACTCTCCTGTATTTAGATAAGTTTACATTCTTGATATGCAAACAATCTCCTACTTTGGTATTGAAATGTTCTCCCCAGGAGTTGAGAGTGATTGAACCTAAACAAAATGAGATCATAAATTTCATTAAATTATAACAATTATTTTATCATCAAATAATGTCAGTTACATATCACTTACCTGTGGAATCAATTACTTTACACTTTCTTAGTGTGGAAGAACCATTGGCTGTATTGACTTGAAACGGAGATTCAACTTCAATCACCACCCCATAAAAAGTTACAGACCCTCTTTTTTTTTGGAATTTCATTAATTTTCATGGCTTTACTCATTATGTAAATAAGATCACACACAAAAATGAAAATAAATAAGTGTTCACAAAAATAAATAAGAAGATCGCGAAAATAAAGAAGATCGCGAAAATAAAGAAGATCACAAAAATAAATAAGATAAGATCACCGAAATACGTAGTCATAAAAAAAATCACCAGATTAGGTCACTACATATGAACTACCTACACAAAATCAGAATCTAGAATGAGGGTTTTTGCTCAACACACCCCACCAAGTAAACTACAAAAAAGGGAATGGGAGGGATAGACAATAGGTCGTATAAATGTAGAAATCTATTTAACTATCAATATCACACTGGCAGTATTGAATTGAATACCACTGAAAAAGAAAAGTAAACAATAGACTATATAAGTGGTTAAGTCTACCCACCTGCCTATGTTACACAATAGAAAAACAAACCTGCAGTATTGAATTGAAGACCATCAAGTAGACAATAGGCTGTATAACTATAGAAATATACCCACCTGCCTATGTTACATAATTGAATACCACTGAAAAAGAAAAGTAAACAATAGATAGAGGGCCAGAGGGCTCTGATAGCATCTAGCTTGAACTAATGTGATAGAGGGCGTTGCAACTCTGAGGGCTGAATTTTAGCGTCTTAATTTTGATTTTAATATTATAAAGAGAAAATCCTTGAGACTCATTTTAGTCCTTTAGCATATTTTCTTGGTTTAAGAGGGTTGTTCGTAAAAGTATTTTTTATTCTTAACAAAATGTTGGCACTAAATTTATTTTTTGCATTTTTTTTCATTATTACTTGGTGTTATCTCTTTGTTTTGAACTTTGAATTGCTTTGTAGTCTAATGCCTCGCTTCGAAACAAAAAAAGAATCAAAGTTTTAATTTAAATGGCAATAACTCATTGTACCAGACACGAATAAATAATTGTTTGCGCGTAAGTTTGTTATTGTCATATGACATCATTTGTATTCATTAACAAATAGATTAAAGATGAAAGAAACACACCTACATGATTTTTATGCTATACGATATGTTTTGGACACCCCTGCAGAAGAGAACACTTAATAAATGTGACCTCAGATTTAGTTTAGGCGATACCACTCACTGAATCAGTAGTTGTACCATTTATTTGTAATTTTATCATAATTATGTGTATAAGACCAAAAAGGGCTAAATTCAACGAATATAGCAAACTATGAAAATATTTTTAGAACCCCTAAAAATTGAAAAAAATTGTATAAATAATTTTTTTATGATTTTACGATGGCAATGCAAAAAGAATATCTCGAAACCAAAATTATTTGGCATAAAAATAATTTTTTCGAAATAAGGAATAAAACATCAAAATTTCAAAACTTTGACCCCAATATGGGAAAGGTAAATATTAACCTAGAAGGTTGAAATTTTTTGAGCATTCTTTTAGGACCATTTGAAAGCTTTTTTTGCCTAAGCTTCATCGATTTTCGAAAAAAACCAAAATTTGTTCCACCCTAGTGGTCACTGGTCACTTATAATAAGCATTTGCAGTGACCATTAATAGTGATTTGTTCGGATTAATATTGAAAAATACTATTACTAAGTACCGGTAGTGATCATTATTAGTTATTAGTAATATTTTTTTGCAAGGGCGGCACTATAAGGATGAAAAATGCAAAAAACTCACTAACGTACAACAACTGGTCATTTAACCCAATGGGTTCTCTTCAAAGTCGTTTTGTTGTCGAATGGTAAATCATAGAGAAAAAGCGTTAGATATAATTTGTAGGTAATTTTATGTAGATTAATTTATTACACATTTAATTTACTCATATCGGTCATTGTAAGTGAAAAAATTCAGAAAACTGGTTTTTGAGGGGTTCAAAGGTGCGTAGGGGGTCACGCGTCACCGCTACCTGAGAGCAGTTTGAATATGTTGTTTGTGGTGTTTCTCCTAACAACTATACCGAAAATCAGCGTAATAAGAATTATTTCCCGCCAAATGTCTAGAATGCCTGGAGTTAAAGTTCATATCGTTATCTTCATAAAATGTAGAACTACTCAAATATATGACTACTGCCATATTTTCATTACTTGCAGCAGAAGAAGGGAGATAGTTAGATGTTCCGATATGTGGAGTAGGCACTCTCTACGTTCCCGTTTTTTAAATATTTCCGAAAGAAGTCTGGTTCTGTACAAATCGTCCAATTTGTGTGGTGTTGCAACACCGCTGCATTCCCCATTAAGTTACCGAGTTCGATCTTGTTATTACATAACGCCCACGTGTTTCCTTCGTTATAAATAAAATGCGCGGATATCGGTTTTGCGTGATTTTGGCGATTTGTAGTGAAGGGAAACACTAGTGGCGTTTTGATTGATGATATTAATTCGAACCATTGGTGATAGATTACAATTCAAAAACAGTTGTACGAGTTTGTGAAAAATGAACAAGTCAGGCCAGTCGGGCGTGCCGAATTTACATAGAGGCGCCTTCGAAGACGCGGTCAAACTTTTCAAAACAAAAAACGCGGACACCTACGCCAACTTACTATTGTCCGTTTAACGATGGCTAGCAACGTCGGAACGACGGAGCACGCCAGCTGAACGACGTTGTATACGTTCTGAGAAATGATGTCGTTTTGTAAATAAAACTTTATAGCCGCGAGTTATTTTTGTTGGAGATGAGAGCGGTAATCTTTTTTATATTTTTCACGCAATTCTTCGTCTATTGTTTTATATGGCCTTTAGTTGGCGTCGGATTCTCGCGTCATTTTTAATCTGAAAAACGTGCACGTCATATTGCCACAGGGCGCTAGATCACGCGGCGTATCGCCGTATTTATAAAATGTCTCTGAAACATCCCTTAGCATTGTACGTAAACAGCACCTTGACCCGAAAAACGAGGCCAATTTGAGAGATCGTTATAACCAGTGAATACTAGAAGCATCAGAAATACCACGTGCCGGATTAAAAATTATCATCACCGTAACAGCTTCAGAAACTGCACCACTATATTGCAAAACGTCCGAAGGGAATTTAATCAAAGAGAAACGCGTTCGCCCGATAAAATAACGATACTCGCGATTATAAATCCTTCTCTTCACTTCTACCCGCTTCTTCTTCGCCAGCACGCGTCCATCACGTGAATTTAATTAAACCGTCTTCAAAAGCAATTGTTTGTGGACTACGTTTCCTCAACACCGTGTACCCGGTGAGGTCTTCGATTACCGCGTTACCATAATTCGCGCCTAATAGGTAGCTAACGATGGTGTCGATACGTCGTATATGAATGAATCTCACGCACAGATATCAGAGCGGAAAAATATCAACTAGTGAGGTAACACGCCGGCTCGTTCGCGTTTCAGCTATAATAATCGTGCCGTTCGCGTAAACGAGATATTTCTCTTTTCATTATAATCACCCCGCAGGGCCCCTAATTTAACTTTTAGCCGTACAACAACAAGCAAACGAAACGTTCTCACTTTAATTCCTTTCGTAATTAATTCCGACATCTTTGAATAATGCGGCGTTTTTTTGTTGTGCACTCGAATTGCGCTATCTCTCTATTTACGTATTTTGTATAATCCGACTGACTTTAATTTCATTTAAACCGCGTACTTTGCCGGTTGTACTGTCACAGTAATATATTAAAATTCCCTAATAGGTAGTAAGGGTATCGTAAATATTACTCAATATATTTTTTAAGATCATGTAGTAGCGGAGACTATTTCATTTCTCATGACTTTCTTTGAGAGAATAATTTTCAACGAATACCTCACCACTAATAATTCAAGGAAGTAGCCTAATATCGCAAGATGGAACATCCGAATGAAATGTGACTGCAGACAATTTACAAATAACTATTCAAGTATAATAAATTATTACATTTGTACATCTTATAAGAAAGATTGGCTTCCTTATAATGACTGATGAATTGAAATAAAGTGACTCACTGGTCAGTATCGCGTGATGCGACTTGTAATCTATGTGTGACTGCAAATGTCTTTCAAATGCTTATTCTGGTGTAATAAGCCATTAAATTTTTGAATCGTATATGAAGCGTTCATGTGAATGTGAATGAAGGATCATAATATAGCGAATAGTGAATAGTAATGAAGTGGTTCAGTGGCGCGCGTAGCCGGGGAAAGTTTTAAGGGTTTAGACGCTCCAAAGTCTCAAAATCTCAATTTCACTTTCTTTCGTATCATCATTAATGTAAATTAATCATCCATCTTTTAACGGTAAATCATCAAAATTCAAAATTTAAGAACAGGAAAATTTTCATTTTCACACAAATTGATTAGAAGATACATATTTTGAATTTCAATAAAATTAGCAGTTAATTTTTTGTAAGGGTCAGAATTTCATCTTTGAAAGCGCTCAAAAATTGAAATCATCATCGAAACTCTTTTTAGCTGAATTCTTAACTTATGAACAACAGCATTAGTATATTTCACAACTAGGGAGGTAAAATTGATTCTATACTTGTGTGACTTATCACTTTTACCTCCCTAATTGTGAAATATACTATTTTATTCCACCCTCCACCCGCGTAGCTACAGCGGGTATTCATTAAATTCACTCAAAATTTGGTAAGAGATTCTTCTTGAAAATACGCAAAATGCACTTTTTTTGTTTTTTCAATACACCTCAAAATGGCTGATAACTCAAATTTTAAAGGAAGCTGGAGAAGAGGCAAATAGCTCAAAATAATTGTTTTCGATCTCATACAGAAGAGTAAGTTGCGGTTACTAATATATCTAAATTTCAGCTTCATTAATGTATTTGAATGGAAGTTGGAGCAAAAAAGGGCTTTTTGAGGAAGTTTTGAGTTATGAAATTTCCTGAATCTTCCATATATTCTTACCAAATCAATCTAGAAAAGTCAAACTTTGTATGTGAGAATATGACATCCTGAATTTGGGTCAAAATGGATCCAAAATGGCGGATTATCAAAATTTGAGTAGAATTTTTGACGTAAATAAATTTGTAGTAAGTACCTACTTAGTTTTTTTTAGCTGAGTTTTTAACAAAACGATAGCTATTACAGCCTACCTGATTTGGGAAGGGAAGGTCGGGGAGGGTGGGGTCTTCAAATCTTTGCGTTTCAGACCATTTGTAATCATCTGGTAAATGTCCAACTTTTTGGTGTATATATATATATTTTTCCCCCACGCGTAGCGCCGGCGAGTATTCATAAAATTCGCTCAAAATTTGGTGAGGAACTCTTCTTGAAAATGCGCAAAAATAGTTTTTTTGTTTTTTCGATAAATTTCAAAATGGCGGATCACTCAAATTTTGAGGGGGACTGGAGAAGGGGCAAATAGCTCAAATTTTTCGTTTTTGATTTCATATGAAAGAGTGAGTCACGGATACTAACATATCCAAATTTCAGCTTCTTGAGTGCATATTGAGAGGAGTTAGATCAAAAAACGGCTTTTTGAGGAAGTTTTGAGTCATGAAATTTCTTGAATCTTCCATATCTCCCCACCAAATCAAGTTAAAGAGGTCAAATTTTGTGTGTGAGGTTAGTTGGTGACCACAATATGACCTCTTGAATTTGGATCAAAATGGATTCAAAATGGCGGATTATCAAAATTTTGAGTAGAGCTTGAGGAGCCTCAAGTTGGTAAAAATGTAATTAATATGAATTCATATGGTTATTGGGGATAAGTTGTATACTATATCCCGAATTCACTTCCATACATGATGTTGGAGGGGGAAGGCGGGGTTACCAACCTAAAATAGTGGTGGGGTACAGGAGGGGTCGAAAATTTTTTATTGCTGTGTCATATGAAAATGAGCCCAAGTGACAAACCTAATTTGATTTTAGCTTCCTCAGTGATTTTGGAGGGGAGTTAGAGCAAAAAACGGCTTTTGGAGGGGAAATTGCTGCAGGAAATTTCATGAATCTTCCATATCTCATCACCAAATCGGCCTAGAATGGTCAAACTTTGTGTGTAGGATTAGTTTGTGAGCAGAATATAACCTCTTAAATTTGAGTCAAAATGGATCCAAAATGGCGGATTTACAAAATTTGAAGATAATTTGAGGACCCTCAAATAGTTATAATTTGAGAAATATGTGTTCGCATGATTATTTCATGGCAAGAAATACTACATTTGTGCCAAATTGAACTTCTTAAGTGTTTTTGGAAAGGATAGGTAGGGGTTTTCAGACTTGGTATTGGGTGTGGCCTGTAGTGATGAACGGTTAAGCAAGGTTATTACTAAATCAAAACAAGCCGCAGTTAAAAAGCTCCAGTAATGCGGCATGGCTGCTTACGTTTTTTTTTTTTTTTTTACAATGATTGAAAAATTTACCATCAACAAGCATACATTTGTAACAATGAAAAAATGTTATTCTCCAATAACAAAATTGTGTGCATGTGGAAGAGAGGGGTAGCCCTCAAAGACTTTTCTCCTTAGAACTTACTCCAAGAAAAATTCCTGGTTACGCTACTGAAGTGACCAAGTTTGAAATGATGGAGCTTTTAATGTATGTATCGTTGCAAATATCTTTCAAATGCTCATTTATGTGTAGGTAATTTGAGGTCATTAAATTTGTATACTTATCTCGTAAGAAGCATTCAAGTGAAAGAACCAAAGTTATAATGCATGATAAGGGTGGATTTTTTTTAACGTATTAATTTTAACCAGTGGATAGCATTGAGCTCTACTTTGTGGCTTAGAGAGTATCGAATTTGCAACTTGAAAAAATTTTTGAAAACACTCCCGAAATTAATTTTAGTGTGAATACCCTTAAATGATTAACTATGACCCGAGGTACTATGTAAAAATAGTATATTTCACAACTAGGGAGGTAAAAGTGATTCGTGACGAGTGCGAGGTTTGCCACCCGAGTCAAAAATCAATTTTTTTCCCGCGTAGTGAACGAAATTTTTCCTAAATGCGGGAGAAAAGTGCTCGTTTGAGACCCCGAGCGATTAGCGAGCGGGAGGTAAAGTAGCGCTTTCCTCCCGCAAGTATGAAACGATTATTTTCGTAATCGACCCTTTTTTATATGAATGAAGGAGACTGTTCATCTTGGAAAAATTCGCATTTTTTTACCGCTCACTTCGAAGTGACTAGTTTTTCCTTCAGTTCTTCGAGTCGCTGACATTGTCGATCATCATTTCACCTTCATTACCCACCACCCACCTGCCTGGTGTTAGCTAACAGAGTGTACATAACTGCAATACATTGATTCACTTACAAGTTACACATTAGGTACATTATTCAAATGAGAATAGAAAGCTTAACCAGTTGAGTGATCACTTCGTCGACCGCAATGCGTGAAGTTTCTTTAAAACCCAACTAAGCTAATAAATCTCGTCGGTCCGGTGTACTACAAACTACAAGCATAGCTTTACACATAACCTCACATGCTACGTAGGCAACACGGTGTACCGCAAAGGCCTCTTTTGATTCATGTGGCTCTTAGGGTACTTGTTAAATCTCCATTTTGCAAGCATAATTTACATTTTTCCAGATCTTTCGTAAAAAACCCTCATAATTAAATTATTTCCGCCGTGTTATACAATTTACACGAATGCGTTTTGACATTTTAACCACTATAGGGGTGTGTTCATGTACATACGAACTAAGCAACGTTTAATTGGCGTATTCGCCAAATAAAAAGTACCTACTCGAAAGTAATGAAGATTGAATGCCTTTCAAATGCACACGCCGTATTTTGAATTAATGAAGAATTTAACACGAATACGAATAGCTCACGTGGATTTTACATCCGACAAAGAATACTAAATTAGAATCTGTGCAGTCGGAAATTTGTGTCGAGTTTCAATTTTCGATTCTCGCTTGCGACTCGTTCGGTATAGCTTTGATGTTTCTTACGCCGATCTCTTTTTCTATATCGATGCAGTAATTGGAAACGCTTAAAAAGGGATACGCTTATTTAAAGAACGAATATTTTCAAAATAAAACAAATCGCTGGCATGTTTTATTCCAAATATTTACTC
>VFXL01000357.1:0-50056 GCA_009761765.1 Phenacoccus solenopsis | reverse complement strand
CGTTGAGTAGTTTCGATGATGGTTGCACTTTTCTCGACGTCTGCAAGTGTCGTTGCTTCAGTGGAATGCGATTTGAAAATTTGCTTCAGCATCGAGATTGTTCAAACCAATCATGAACTGGTCCCTTAAGCGTTCATCAAGTCGTTACCAAATTTTCAGTCTGGTGCCAGACCGAATCTCGGCGAAGAACTGTACGACCGAATGTTCAGGTTTACGAGTACATTGTACAAATTTTAATCGTGCTTGCAAGTATCTTGAAAAATACGAGCTGTGCTTTAAGGCTGGGTCAAAATGGTCTGCGATTAAGCGATATGTAGCAGCACCAACTGACCTTGATAAAAGATTTCGCTTAATTTCGTTGGGTAGTTCGGAATGTAAAAGCGTTACCTCTAAATTGAATGTGTTGATATAATGCTTCCATTGTTCATTAGTGGGATCGAATTGCTTAAACTTGAAATTGGCGACCCGTTCGCCTTCAGATTTCGATAATTTCAGGGAAGATTCATCGCGTGTGAGGCCACTTTTTATTATAATCACCACGCGAAGATTATGAAAACAAAATTACCGATAGAGAGAAAAAATGAGTAGGTAACTTATGCGAATCGAAAAGAAATTTCACCAAAATCGAGCGTACTACTTTCTTGGCTTTTATCCCGACTCGTCGCCATATGAAATGAGAACATCAGTAGATACGATAAGTGCAACGGTTTAATGCGGACTCGTCTACAAGTATATCAATGTTATAATATCGAATGTAACGCATGAGTATTAAGTATCTATATTATAAAGCTGCAAGAAAAAATACCCCAAAAAAAAAAAAATACCTGAAAAATCAAAAAAAAAGTCCTGAGCCCTTCCTATAATAGCTAGAGAGCTAATTTTTTTTTGTTACATTCCTTACAAAATTTCCTCTTAGGGAAAACTACAAGCTAACCGAATCAAAATATTTAAAAACCTCAAACTTTTAGCCTAACTTTGACAAACTTAGTTTTTTGACTCTAACTTGGCCCCAAATATATCTACAAGCTTCATTCATAGCTCATTGGAAAGAGCGTAAAATTTACAACATTTCCCTCGCTTACACTATGCACGTAGGATTTATAGCTTCCTCACAATTTTAATCCAAAGTTTCCAAAGTTGAACTTATTTCTTTACATTAAAATTCTAAGAAACCTATAAATCCTAGATACATAGTGTAAGCGAAGGAAATGTTGGAAATTTCATCCTCTTGCAAATGAGCCTATAACGCAGCATGTAGGTGCATTTGGGGCCGAGTTATGAATAACAAACCTGAAAAATTTGAAAATGTAACGTTTTATTTTGCTGGGCATGTCTAGGTGCCGGTACACACTTGGCGTTTTTACAGTGACTGTAATACGGTTGCGTTTTCAGCGGAAGAATGGTCCGTTATTGTGGGATAAATTTTTACGTTCACACATGTCCTAAAAAAACGCGCAAAAGCGCGTTTAAGTTGCATATTTACATGCTAGTGAGTGGTCGAGAGCCAGGTAGCGCTATCTCAATGAAAGTTAAAGATATGAGACAGGGAAAGACATGGTTGTTTATTGAAAAACCTAATGCTTTGTCTCGATGCGCCACATAAGAAACCATGCATCCATATATCAAAGATTCCAAAGAGTTGTGAGCCTCAAGGATGTATGTGCTACCTGTATAGCATTTCTTCTTAACATACTGTTATGAACAAAATATGACCATACGATAGGTCACGGAAAAAACAATAATAAAATTCTTTAAATACCAATAAAAATGTAAACACGGAAATGATAAACGTAAACATTAGATAGGTCAGGACCAAAATAAAAACAGACAAAATTCAATAACCTTATTACTCACGCATAAAGATCGCGTTATGAAAACAAAATTACTAAGCTTCAAAACAACACCTTTTCTCGAGAAACCAGCAACAAAATCGAACTACCCAAATTTGGATTTCTAAGTTTTTCTGAGAAATAATGCCAGTCGGCACATCTGTGTCAAGTTGGAAAACAAAATTTACAAATCTTAAGATTCAAAAAATTAGTCTCAGCGGCCATACGTTGAGAAACAAAATATTTAGAAATCTCACAAAAATATTTCGTGGAAAACGAGTCGAAAAGGTGCTGAGAAAATGAGTGATCTCATCGAAGCATGATGAGAATCAAAACACTCGCATCCAAAATGGAAATGACCCTTTTCAAATATACCGGGTGACTACTTGATTCGAGCACCCCAAGCGCAAAAATCTTTTCCTGGTAAAAATAAATTATAAATTTGAATGATGTTAGCAAGAATAAATGGCATAAATAATATTTATTTAATGCTTAAAAGCGTTTATCAATGAAATGCAAAATTTTAACTTATACTTTCGTTGGCAAAAATGCGTATATGTTTTAAATTTTTTCACCTTTTAGCTAATTTTTTCGCTCAGGTGCTCGAACCAAGTAGTCACCCGGTAGATTGTGTGCTCATTAAAATTTTTCATATACTTCAAAGTCCTAACCACTTTGATTAGTTGCTCTTTGTTACAAAGGCAGTAGAGACTATGTTCCCTTTAATTTCCGAAGTCAGTGTTTTCGTAAATTTTCTGTGCTGTTATTCTGCGCATGCTCCCGCGGTAGTTTTTATCGAAAGTAAAAGTCGAAGAAAATTCCAGTCGAATTTATTGTGCGAAAAAAAAAGACGTGTTTATTTTTTGTGATAATTATCGTGCCTATAAATTTAAAACTTCAAAGATGAGAAAGTGAAATTAAATATATATATATATATTAATTGAATTAAAAATTTTAACAAAAATTAATTTTTTTTTCATAAAAAATTGATAATTTAATTTTTTTTATACGTATAATTTATTATATTATTTTAAAATTATTTTTTTTAATCTATTTATATTTTTATCTAATTTTATTTATTAAATTATAATTTCCAAGTAAAGAACGTTTTGTGAACATCGAGTTTTCGTCATTTCTACCAGAGATGGAAAGCAAGCTAAAAGCCAAAAGCCAAAAGCTAAAAGTGGAGAGTTTTTTACCTAAAAAGCAAAAGCTGAAAGCAAAAGCTAGAACGCACAAATAATTGAAAACAATAGCAAAAGTTTTATTTTTTCAGCTTTTCAGTACTTATAAATTTTAAATTATCATATTTTTTATATTCATTGATTATCTCGTTCTCTTCATGTCATGCCGTGAAGTAATAAACATTATATTATTATACTTATGTTTATTCATTTTGATTTTGTAATATACTGAAAATGTTGAATACATGTCATCAAAACTGAAATGATAAAAAATTATTATGTTGTACAAAAAGAAAATATTCAAAATGTAGGAGAAAAGCCGAAAGTCCAAAGCGGAAAGCTAAAAGCTAATGATATTTGGGTTGAAAAGCAAAAGCCAAAAGCGAAAGCTGAATATGAAAAAATTTGAAAAGCAAAAGCCGAAGTTTTATTTTTCAAGGTCAGAAGCTAAAGCTGAAAGCAAAAGTTTTATCATACGGCTTTCCATCTCTGATTTCTACACGTGGTGGGGTACAAGGAAAGCCCCATACAACACATACTTACGTGTGGAATAATGTAATTTATTCACTAACCTGATTCAATTGGCGGAGGGTATTTCAACGTTTATTATATGATTACCAAAACATAAATGTTTAAACAGAATTTTTAACAATAAATCAATTACTTGGACTGCGGAAGTTTTGAATCATTTTGTATATTCTATAAAAGACTGTTATTAAAATGCGAAAAAAGTACTTTTTGTTTTTTTGATTCACGTTAAAATGACGATCACTCAAATATTGGGAGGGATGGGAAAGGGACAAATTGCTGAAATTTTAGTTTTTGATCTCATGTGAAAGAGTAAGTTATAGATACCAGCATATCCAAATCTTGGTTTCTTAAATTCATTGGGAGAGAAGTTGGAACAAAAAACGGCTTTTTGAGGAAATTTTAAGTCATGAAATTTCTTAATTTTCCTTATATCGTAATGTAAATCCGCAATTTAAGTAGAGATGATGTGAAATGTAAAGTGATAGGGTAACCTTATCACATTATGCCCTCTTCTTCCCCATTTCATCCTCAAATTAGCTAGGCTGTAATATCTATATTTTTTCATTAAATACTCAAATAATGAAGCTTATATGTAAAATGAGTCACTAGTGAAGTGAATCGATAACAATTGAGTGCCCATTTAAAATTGTAATTCAAGATATTTTATTATTTTGTAGTGAAATTCAAAAATGCAAAATGGAGTTTGCAATTTATCTTCCTCCTCAAAGTAAAACGCAAAGATTACCAGTCATTTATTTTCTTTCTGGATTAACTATGGATCATGTTGAATTCATTGAAAAATCTGGAATTCAACGAATCGCTTCGAAATATGGGGTGATTGTTGTTGCTCCAGATAGCAGTCCGCGTAAGTATACTGCATGGATTAATAATATGTGCGTAGATTACTGATATGTGAGTGAACGTGGCGAAATTCGTGCAATTGTTACTCTTAATACTTCGCTAGCCAACGCCGACATACACTGTCTATTCTTACGTATTTAGTAGATGTTCCATAATTTGGATATAGTTGTATGCAGAATTAACGAATATCAAAGTGCGAATAAGAAGTACTGAAGATTTCATGAGGTCACATCAAATACAATTTTTTTTTGCAAAAAAAAATAACAAAAAAAGGCAAAGTACTTAAAATTTGGAAAATTTATCTCAAAATTTGGAGGATGGGGTCTATTGGGTTAAAAGACAATGAGGAGAAAAGGAATTCAAAAATTTGATAACAGTAAGGGATGTGCTAAGTTCAAAACTTCGTTCAGTTCAGTTCATTCTCCAAAAAAAAAAAAAAAATTCAAGTTCAGTTCAGTTCACAAGTTCATTTTAAAAGTAATGATGTTCAGTTCAAAAAAAAGTCGAAGTTCGCGAACTGAACGAGTGAACTTGGCACATCTCTGCGGACTGCGGAAGATAGCATAGCTCAAAGAGAGAAAAAAAGAACTAAACTTAGTGAAGTTCTTTCATTGAAAGAAATGAAGTTCAGTTCAGTTCACAAGTTCATTTGAAAAATGGCCAAGTTCAGTTTAGCTCAAGATCTTTTTGTTTTATAAAATTATAAGTTCAAGTTCAGTTCATTTCAAAGAAAAGTTCGAAATTCACAAACTAAACGAGTGAACTTCAAGTTCAAAAGTGAAATTGGCACATCCCTGTAACACGGCTCCTTTTTGAAATCATAAGATGGCGGACACAATCTGAAATTTTTAGCCCGAGCTGAAATAATGTAACCTGTTATTTATACTTATACAAGCGCACAACCCGTCTTTTAGGAGAGAAAACTTATTAAACATTTTTCAAATTTTTTACTTTTTGGAGACATAACCCAAAGTATTAAAACAAATTCTAAAAAATAATCGGTAGCAAAGAAAATATAATTTTAAAATAGGCGTTTACAATGAAAAAAAAAATCGTATAATTCATAAAACAAATCGCAAACTATAATAATGGTATGTGTAAAAAAGAACTTTCCAGTAAAAATATACGACAAAAACATTTTTCTTCTCTTTAATTGCTAACCTTGTTTAAAGCCATCTCACCACCAGTATCCCAGCATCTACCCTCACACGATAATAATTTGCTCACTTCGAAACGAAAACTCGTTTCGTCTTTCCTCGCAGATGATTACCCCATCAAAAGTTCATCGAATGGGCAATGACGTCACGCAAATTTTGAATCTCGATTTCGCAAAAACTAAATACACGACTGTTCGAATATACTATGAAAATTTCAGTCCAATCTGTTCAGTAGAACCCGCGTTAGTCTATAACGTCACACAAACTTTGAAGCTCGATTTAAGGTTTCGTGTGAGAGCTTTCGCGATGAAACTTCGCAAAAACCATCTACACGATTGTTCGAATATACCACGAAAATTTCAGCCAAATCCCTACGGTAGAACGCGCGCCTACCCCGGAACAAAAATAGCAATTTTACTTAATAATATAGATAACCTTGGTATATACTATAATCAGTTTCATAATATAATTTGATGAGAAACTGCAATAAAACACAATTCTATATTATACTTTTAATTTAATATTGATTTCAAAATTATGTAAAACGAGTTTTAGCGGATTTTTGCGTTACTGTGTAAGGAATCAATTGTGCGCACAGTATGTATCTATGTATACCAGGTGACGACTCGATTCGATTGCAAGAATAAATAGCATAAATAATATTTATTTAGTGCTTAAAAGCGTTTATTAGCGAAATGAAAAATTTTAATTTATACTTTCGCTCTCAAAAATACCCATATATGTTATGAATTCATTCCCCTTTTAGCTAATTTTTTCGCATTTAGACCAGGGCTGCAAAAACGATACCTTAATGGAACGGAAAAACGTAACGAAACGGCATTTTCCGGTAAATAACGTAACGATACCTGTACCAGATAACGGGAAAATTGAAAAACGGTAACGAAACGATACCAGATACTAGAAAATTTGAAAACCGACACCAGAACAATACCGATACCGGAACCTTTTTCCGTTATTTTTCCGTTATTATTATTTTTTTTTTCATTTTTCCTATTAATAATATGTAAAAAATAAAATTGCCAGTATTATTTGAGTAAATTATCAAGTATGTAGAAATTGTAGATGTACATGTTATGTAGCAACCCTATCCCTATCACCTGTTCACCTCTCTCATTACTTATAATTAAAGGCATTAGTATTGTACTATTGTTGTGATTTTGTGAATCTTGTGATCCTTGTGTTTATCGTGACAGCTTGAGTTTGGGACGCACTTAGCAGCACCAGCTTGGGGCAGTGAGAAAAGAGCAAAAAAAATTGAATTGTTCCCATCTCCTCTTGCTTACATCTTTTGATTTTCATTTCCTTTCATTCACATAACGCTCTTTGCTCATTCAAAGTCGTATCGTTCCCTTCGTTTCTATCCCTCAAAAATTGTTCCAATCTCTTCGTTTCCTTCCATTCTTGACGTTTTTATCACCAGCGCTAATAACAACACAATCATTTCAAAAAAATTGACCTTCATATTTTTTTCTAAAACGAGCTTACCTATCTGTTATTAATTGTCAATTTACACCAAAATTTAAAAAGTTTATTTATTTTGAGATGTGTTGTTACTTGTTATTGTGGTATCAGTTTTCAAAATGACAACTGATCACATAATCATTGTCGGAAGGTCACGCTGAAACCTTCCTTTGGAAACTATAAACATCTCAGAGTGGGTGTGGGTTTGCCAAAAGTAGCATTTGCGGCAGCGTCTTGGAACAAAATAATTATAAACAAATTTGGCCGCAAAGCCTGATTAATTAATTTTTGTAAGAGGACCTGATGGAATGAGTCATCCCGTAATAACTATAAAAGCTATTACATATGAATAGGCTTAAGGCCTTTCTATTGAATAATTCTTATTCTCGCGAATTTTGGCTATTTAGCCACGACAATAAATTGATATGCGCTTTGGGAAATTATTACTTTATATGATAATTTAACTTATAACTTATCTAGTCTTCCTTTGCTCCGGTCTTCTCGATTAAACACAAATGGAATGGCTTACATAGCCTTAAAACAATTCGAGATATTAATCGAACTTTTTAACACTTCTTTATTTTAGATAAATATAACATCATAGTTCAAAATATGGTAAAGATATAATATAACGATAGTACAGTACAAAACGATACAATATAACGGTACTTCAGTATAAAACGATATAATAACGGTATAACATAATATGTTCTCTTCACATTTTTGCTAATTCACTCTATAGCCTTTTTTCTTTGGCTTTACTGCCGCTAGGCCATTTGGCCAACATATTCATAGGATTGGTTGTGCACTTACCTATTTATCGTAGGTCCGGTTTCCTACTTACCCAAATTTTTATTTTATTTTATTTTTTTATTTTTTTATTTTTTTATTTTGAGACCAAATACCGGATACCCCTGTATTCTGATACCACACATACCCCCCCTCAGGGAAGAAAAACTAACAGTTTTTCTATCCCGAACTAGGAATCAATGGTACCAGATACAGGGCAGTTTTGAAGCCTTGAATTTTTTTTTTTTTTTTTTTTTTTTTTTTTTTTTTTTTTAACACTTTTTACCCATAGTACACAACCAATCCCGTGATCAGCCAAGGGGCCCTAATTGTAATTAAACAATCTTATCTTATCGGCCTTAATTTAGTCTTCAGCCAGTTGCGATGGTGGCCCTTATTGGATAATCAAACTTAAAGTTAGCGACATTCTTGGCTGATCGGCCCTTTCTATACTAAAAATACAACTAAGATTACAAAATAATAAGAAAACTAAAAAGAAAGTAAATTACATCTTCACGTACAAAAAAAAAAATGATGAAGAATAACAAACGATAAATAAACAAAAAAAAATCTTCTTGGCCGCAGCTACCTCTGGATGCTGACTATATCAGCCAGTTCACTTTATCGGCCTTCGACATTGTCTCAAAACCCGTCCTCCACAGGTCCCCGCGCCGACTCATCAACTCCACCAAACCGCTTCCCGTGTCCACGCATTTGAGATAGCTATTGGCCCAATCTTGGCCCAGAACCGCTATCGTGTTGTAAGAGGCCCACTCAGCTACCTCATGGCACTCGACCATCATTAGCATCGGGCAGTGCCTGGCCCGGAACCGAATAACCCTCCTCTGCGTCGAAGTCGGAAAATGTGTCTCAATCCAAGGGACTTTAACCAGTTTCCGCTTGGGACGATCGACTGCCGGGTCCGTCTCCCCAGTTACTATTGGCGCTACATCGGCTAGAGTGGTGTTCGGCCATACCTTGGACACTAATGAAATAGGAAGGGCCACATCTATCACAGCCTTAAATCGGAAATTGCCACCCTCAGCGTAGCAGTCTATAACCACCAGTGGAACTTCTAAATTGGCCGGGGCTGATTGTATTACCTCCACGTAGCCAGCGTCCCTCAGTATGGCCAATTCATTCTCCGTGAAATACTTGGCCTTTTTCAATACTTTTTTAGCCATCGCTAGCTTATGGGCTGGAAGCTGTTCCTCATTAATGTCCGCTCGATCAATAATCTGCTTCGCCAGTGTTTTGGTGGTATCTGTTTTGTCTGGTTCGGAAACTGAGGTTTTAGGTTTTACAGCACTGTCATCGGTGGTTACTTCCATCGGTTTGGTTGGACCATCTCCTAGGCCACTAGCCTCCATTGTCCTGGCCAAATCCGCTACCGGCCCTCCTGACACTCCTTCGGCTAGGCTTTTCGAAATTCTATCTACTTTTTCTTCGATCTCTGTACACTTGTCAGCCAATTCCTTAAAAGCATCTTGCCACTTTGCCTCCATTTGGCCCTCAAGTCGTTCGAGTTCTTCCCTGACGATTAACCTCATCTTTAGCCACCTATCTCCATCTTCTTCGTCCGGTGATTGCTTCAAAAATCTGAAATACCAAATGAACACACAGGCCATACCGGTTATTAATGTTAGCATTTTGGTTGTGCTGGCTGAGCTTCCTATTTCTTAATATTCCGAATATTAACCCTAATTTTTTCGGATGGATTTGCCTTAAGGGCTAACTCATAATAATTTGGGTGAATTTCCCTAATTACACGATAAGGGCCTTTAAATTTTGGAGCCAACTTAGCGTTAAACTTATTAAGCTTATTAGATAAATAATGGGTCTTTACATAAACAAGTTGGTTATATCTTAATTTGGTACATTTACTCATACTGCTGTACAGCTTACGTATGTTCATAGCTTTTTGTAAATTCTTAGCTGTTATTGTTAATAGCTTATCATAATTAAATTCCCGCATTTGCTTATACATTAATGCTTTGTCAACAGCATCAACATGTTGAACTCCTAACATAATTTCGCTGGGAATAGTTTGCGTTGTAGAGTTGCTGATGGTATTCATTTTAGCTTCAATCTTTGGCAACAGTGTGGGCCACTTTCCTTGCTTTTCTTCACACTCTAGGCGCAGTGAAGTTGCCAGTCCGGACATCACTCTCTCCGCTGGATTGGACTGAGGTGTATATGAAGCAACATATTGTAACTTGAGCCTATGCTGGCGTGCGAATCTTCTCCACACATTAGCTTTAAACGCTGGGCCATTGTCTGATGTGATGATTTTTGGTTGTCCATAATCATTTGACCACTTTTCTAAACACTTCAGGGCTGCGATGGAAGTTGCACCTTTTGTAGCATACAGCCGTGTAAACTTTGAAAATTGGTCTTGAAATACCAATACATATTGGAGTCCTGCTCGGCCAATTGGTAAAGGCCCAAAGTAATCAATGGCTAAATGTTCATTTGGAGCATTTGGTAACTCACGAAACAATTCGCCATGCAATGTTCGGCTCTGCTTCGCTAGCTTGCATTTGGAGCATGCTCCTACGAACTTCTGCACTTGTGCTACCAATCCTGGCCAGTCAAAGTTTCTTCGTAGCAGAGTAACCATCTTTGTTATTCCACAATGTAAATACGCGTCATGATAGAATTTTATAAGACGCAATCTAATCTTGGTAGGCGCATATATTCTTGATTGACCATCATTGCCGGTCCATTGGTATAAGCCATTAGCTCCCATAGTTAACCTTGTTGGTCGGATTTTCAACCATTTGTTCATTAGGTCGTCCTTCAACTGCAACTCTGCTATTCTTCCCAGGTCCTTCTTTAGGCTAGGCTCGATGTTGGCTTGGAATATATTTGCCTCTACTTCACGATCACAGGCGAAATCTGGAGGATTTGGCGTTATCATAGCTTTGTGGAACCGTGACAATGCATCTGCAACCTTGTTTTTACTACCAGCTATATGAATCAATTCCATATTGAAATTTTCAAAGAAGAGCAACCACCTGATCACTCGTGGTGGCAACGTATCTTTAATCTTCATGAACGTAGCTGCTATATGATCAGTAAAAACTTTAACTTGATAGCCTAATAGAAAATGGTAATTCTTGGCCAAGGTATGCACTATAGCTAAAAGCTCTAGTTCGGTAATGGTATAATTTTTCTCATGCTTGTGCAGAGTTCTGCTTGTGAAAGCGATTGGGATTGGCCTCTCCTCGCTATCTACTTGGTAGACCGCACCACCAACTCCATTCAATGAAGCATCGCAGAATATGTAGAAAGGCTTTTCAAAATTTGGGTAGGCCTGCAATATGACGTTTGCTAAGTCCTTTTTAAGTTGCTCAAACGCTACCTCACATTCCGGTGTCCATTTAAATTTGTTTGGGCCATCTTTTAACGAGTATAGGGCTTGTGATTTTTTCGCGATCTCTGGAATAAAGCCCCTATAATAATTGATCATACCTAGGAAAGATTCCACTTCTTTTTTATTTCGTGGTCTTGGATATTCTAAAATGCCAGTTATCCGTTGAGGGTCAGGCTTCACACCTGTTGGGTTGATGACTAGGCCTAAATAACGTGTTTCATTTTTTCCCCATTGGCATTTTTTCGCATTCAAAGTCATACTTGCCTCTTCAATCTGCTGAATTACCTGCTCAATATGTTCTAAGTGATCTTCCCAAGTTTTGCTATACACCAGAACATCGTCTACATAGCAAATTACGAAGGTATCGGTATTGGCTAGAACCATTTGTAAAGCTGCTATAAAAGCCGGCATACTATCCTTAGTACCGTATGGCACACGAGTAAACTGATAATGTTGGCCATCATATGAAAAAGCGCAGTATTCTTGAGAGCCTTCTTCTAAAGGTATTTGGAGAAATCCATGAGACTCTTAATCTCAGGGTCGTGGGTTCGAGCCCCACGTTGGGCGCCATTTTAACAATGTTATGTGGTATCAGTTTTCAAAATGACAACTGATCACATAATCATTGTCGGAAGGTCACGCTGAAACCTTCCTTTGGAAACTATAAACATCTCAGAGTGGGTGTGGGTTTGCCAAAAGTAGCATTTGCGGCAGCGTCTTGGAACAAAATAATTATAAACAAATTTGGCCGCAAAGCCTGATTAATTAATTTTTGGAAGAGGACCTGATGGAATGAGTCATCCCGTAATAACTATAAAAGCTATTACATATGAATAGGCTTAAGGCCTTTTTATTGAATAATTCTTATTCTCGCGAATTTTGGCTATTTAGCCACGACAATAAATTGATATGCGCTTTGGGAAATTATTACTTTATATGATAATTTAACTTATAACTTATCTAGTCTTCCTTTGCTCCGGTCTTCTCGATTAAACACAAATGGAATGGCTTACATAGCCTTAAAACAATTCGCGATATTAATCGAACTTTTTAACACTTCTTTATTTTAGATAAATATAACATCATAGTTCAAAATATGGTAAAGATATAATATAACGATAGTACAGTACAAAACGATACAATATAACGGTACTACAGTAAAAAACGATATAATAACGGTATATACAGTATAAAACGATATAATGACGGTATATACATAATATGTTCTCTTCACATTTTTGCTAATTCACTCTATAGCCTTTTTTCTTTGGCTTTACTGCCGCTAGGCCATTTGGCCAACATATTCATAGGATTGGTTGTGCACTTACCTATTTATCGTAGGTCCGGTTTCCTACTTACCCAAATTTTTATTTTATTTTATTTTTTTTAATTTTTTATTTTTTTTATTTTGAGACCAAATACCGGATACCCCTGTATTCTGATACCACATTATTAATGTTATTATACCACATAATTGGAGGTGCTGTCTGCGTTATGTTCATAATGGTGTCAACTGTCATGATCTCTTGTGGCCCTCTGACGGCTCTGACTTATTTTTGTGAATGATTTATAAAATGCTTTAAAAGAATAGTAGCAATACCGGACATAGCCGTAAGCATTTATATTTATTTAGCCATTTAATACAATTAAATTAATTTAATTAATAATTATTATTTGGTTAACGTAATCACATGGAAAAAAATTAATAATACTGCTTACAATTCATTCATTATTATTATTAGACTGGACCAGATTTTTTCCAATTTTGAAAGTTGGTTTAAAACTTGGAATACATATTCAATAATTTTTGAAAAATAACGATACCAATACCAGTACCGATACCGATACCAATACCCGAACATTTCAAATAACGAAACGGTAACGATACAAAATACCGGAACATATTAAATAACGATACCAGAACGATAACGATACCGAATCCATTTGAAAAACAATACCGGAACGATACCGGATAACGTTATCGTTCCGTTTTTGCAGCCCTGATTTAGACATTCTGCACGCTGCAATGACGATCAACACAAAACTCGCCCTCCTATTGGCTCAATTGATGCGCGGGGATATGTGAAATACACGTCGTTTTCTATTTGTATTCTCGAGCTTCTCTTGGCTTCTCTTTTAGAAATAATAAACAACTTTCACCGCCTATCGCTAAAGAGCTATTTTGCTGCTTGCTGATTCGTTGCCTGAAACTAACATTGCAGTATCATTCCTCGCACAATATTTCCGATAACAACTTGGCCGAAAAAATATCAAAACTATATTTTACTGTCAGATTTATGCTAAGTGTAAAAATAAGCGAACAAAATCACGAATAAAGTGCTAATTACAAAAGGAACACTCAACTGAAATGGCACAAAAACTTTGGTATGCCCGTTTGCTGAAAGCGCGAATGAGGTCAAGAAGTATTGGGTGGGTGTTTGCCCGCCACACACGCGAGAAAACCTTACCCAGACACTCTTTGAGGTAAGGAATGTAGGTCTGAAAGTTCCAAGTATGAGGGTTAAAAGGTTGAAATTAATAATAATGTAACAATTGTAGGAATAATAGTATATTTCACAACTAGGGAGATAAAAGTGATTCTTGACGAGTGTGAGGTTTATTACCCGAGCAAAGCGAGGGTGATAAGTCACACGAGTGTAGAATCAATTTTTCTCCCGAGTTGTGAACGAATTTTTTCGTAAATGCGGGAAAAAAGCGCTCCTTTGAGACTCGAGCGATTAGCGAGCGGGAGGTAAAGTAGCGCTTTCCTCCCGCAAGTACGAAAAATAATATAAAAAAATTAAGAAAAATCTTGGAGAAAAAACTTGACTCCAAAATGGAAAAAAAAAATGAGAGCAGGGGTAGGATTTGAACCTGTGACCAATGCATACTACACATCCATGACTTGCTGATAGCTTTGGGCAAAAATTTCTTATGTATTATGACGTTGCACGCAAATCTAGTTATGCCTTTTTCGATAAAAATTGGGCCAATACGAGATCGAGTTTTGTGTTAATCGTCATTGAAGCGTGCAGAACGCCTATGTGCAATTTTTTTCGCTTGGATGCTCGAATCAAATAGTCATCTGGTATGATCTACTCGTACGTATACCGTGACCATAGACACAGTGCGCGGCACTAATAAACATGTAATCCGCAGCACAGACAGTAGTCTATGTAGAGATGCCAGTCTACGCGTAGAATATTTATTTTACATTTGAACGTAGAATGCGTAGAACGCGTAGAATGCGTAGAATAGACATAAATTCTATCCTAAAAGCCAAATTTTTTTTTTTAGTTTGGCATGTTGCAATGTTACACCTTTGTGGTATCTGGTACTTGTTCATTGTTAGATTGTTTTTACTTTCTTGTTTGCGAAATGCCAAATTAATGTAATTTATCCAACTGAAGTACAAAAATACGCTTTTTATCGTACCTGCCCCCTCCCCCCCCCCAAAAGAAGGCTATTTAAAGCGAGTTTTTTAGACAGCAGTAAAGTCCTTATTTTTTTCACAAAGGAAAAAAGTCCAGTCAATTATGTACCCAAGGGAATAAAATAGTAGAAACTTTCCAAATAAAGTTGTTTTTATTCAATTCTTTGTGTAATGTTTCCATATTGTAGGAAAATAACTGAAACCAGTGAATAAAATGATGATAAACTAAATGGTAATAAAAGAGACAATTTATCACTTTATCAGCTTATCATTATCATGTTTACTTATCATTCTATGCATTCTACACATTCTACGCATTCTACGTAGAATACTGGGTTATTTTACACGCTGCATCCGACGCGTAAAATTAAATTTATTTTACGCTTTTTATTCTACTTGGCATCTCTGCGTCTATAGCCCTATAGGGTATACATACACTGTGTCCAACTGTTTTAATACCCCAGAGCCCAAAATTCTCTTTCATGAAAAAAAAATATATATCACTTATTTCATTTTGTTTAACTTCATTATGAATAATGAATAATTTAAGACATTTAAAACTCAAATTCTATGATTTAAATAATTTTTTTCTGGTTATTTGATTGATTTAAATTCATTTCTTCCAAAATCAGTGTTGCAAAAAGCAAAATTAACAGGAATGAAACGTTGAAAGCTTAAAAAGATTCATAATCTCATAAATTATGGATTGAAATTATAGAGAAAGAATTTATTTATGTGTTAATTTCTTAAGTCCGTAAAAAGAAATGAAATAACAAATACTTGTTTGTGGATGAAAAAAATTTGACGCTTGGAGGTGTTAAAATCAGTTAGACACAGTGTATACAAAATGATACCTACATATTTGCAACATGCGCACAACTGATTTATTATACATCATGACATCAAGCAAAAACCTTTGACTATACACTATATGGACAGCGCTTAGTGATGGGATGAGAATATTCTCATAAAAGAATTTCCCCGCATTTTTGAGAATATTCTAGAAATTCTTTGGTCCTTGAAGAGAATATTTTTATATATTCTCATGGTGTGTTGCATATCAAAATACTCGTAAGACTGAATGGATCATAGTAAAAATACCAAAAAAATCATTCAGCCGCCAGTAGATCAGTACAACATGGTATTTCCCTCCTTCTATAGATAAAGGTATTTAGCTATACGTAGGTACTGTGTAACATTAAATGACTTCATTTGTGCAGTGTGTTTAAAGTTTCAAAGATTTTTTTTTGAAGTTGAAAAAACGTATATATTAGATATTTTTATAGAAGTTGAAAAAATATATACATTATTTTTCCTAGAAGTTTGATAAACTTTTGATTGTGTTCTTTATTTGTTATGGAAGTTGAAAAACTTATATGTGCTTCATTTTTTATATGAATTAAAAAAATTTATACGTGCATTATTTTTTATGAGAAATGAAAAAATTTATGCTTTATATTTTTAAAGAAATTAAAAAGTTTATTGCCATTCTTGATTATTTATACTCATTACTTATACATTTATACCCATTCGCCATTCGTCCATTCCAGCCATTCGTTTTCTTGGAAGTTTTTATTTATTAATTAATGATGCTTTACTATGAAATTATGAGTTTGTGAGGAGCTGAGAGCTAGTAATAAGAGTGATAGATAGTTTTTCGAAGATTTTCGTTTTAAAAGTTAAATATTGGATGGAAAAGAGTATGCAGTGGACACAGGTTTGTTTTATAAGGAGAGGAACCCAAAATATGAAAAAACTGAGATTATTCTGTAAAATGCGGGAATATTCTAGAATATTCTCGCAAAAAGATTTTTCGCGTATTTTCCCATCACTAACCGCGCTACATGTAGGAACATCTTGAACATAAATTTCCGACGCGCAGTTCTGCGCATGCACGAAGTCTTGTTATCAGGATTATTTCGCTACTTGTTTACACGGATGTAAACATTCACGAGTGTCTCGCCGCAGCCATAAGCACTCATCCCTTCCGTGCTTATGTGCATATGCATGGACTTGGTCATTTGTTTTTGTTTTTTTTCGTTATCACATACAGGGTTGGCATGTAGAATAACATTTTACCTTTACATGTAGAATATACACTTATTCTATACATGTAGAATAAGTGCCCTAGCAATGTAGAATATGTAGAATAAGTCTTTACTCTATCTTTATAGATGAAAATTTCACGTATTTTCTAAAAATGAAACAAAAAATTAAAAAAAAAAAGATCAATATCGATACCTATTTCTAATTAGATAAAAAAATGAAAAATGAAATAGGTTTATTATAAAATGGAATGAAATGGAACTTTGATGTAATTATGATTACTTACCAGTGAGTTTTCAACCTTGTTTCAGCTGTGTTGGCCAACTGTTTATTGCACAATAAACAGAGTGCTGTATACTTTTTCCTTTGACTATACATATATGGACTGCTACTTGCAGTGTAAATCGGCACATACAACATGTTAAGAGGCAAATCGGGATTTGCAGTGTTCCCATTGGTTCCCACTGTAAAAAATGATTTGTGATAAGTCCGCTGAGCCGCTGATTGGCTGATAGCATATTTTTTCAAGTATTGACGCATGCGCATTGTGAATCCCGATTTAGCTCTTATTGAAAATCACAGATGTTGTATGTGCCAAACTGTAATTTTTTACATGTGTGGTAGCAGTCCATATATGTATAGTCAAAGACTTTTTCTGACATATTACCAAACGATAATCCAGCGCTTCGAATAAATCACTCTTTTCTCTAGTCATTCTTCAAAAAATGGAAATAAAAATCATCTTCGAACTTCAATCAGTAAACTTATTACTCAACAGGGCTGTTAACAATAACTAAAACTCTTAACTTTAACTCAAACTGACTCGTATTTTCACGTATTAAGAATATAACTGAATTTAACCATAACTATAAATCCCAATATGTGTAACTGAATAAAACTTTAACTAATATTTTCAGTCCCTAAAACTAAATCAAACTTTAACTTAAACTTAAAAAAAAAATCGTTTGGGTTAAAGTCTCAAGCCAATTTTCAATTTTCCATTATTTTGAACGAACATTCAGCAAATTGAGGTTCATTTTAGACCCTTTACGATGCAGTCTCAAAGGGTCTATTATTAATGATCTTTTGTTACTGTAAAATAATAAATGATTTTGAAAATTAAAATTTTAAATGTGAAAAATTTTTAATTAAATTCATTTTACATTTTTGTGAACGCTTGATTTATTAAATTTGGAAACTCTTATGTCTTATTTCATCTTTTCATCGTACATAAAAAGCGAATATGATATAATCGGTAACTACATTATTTCATCATAACTTCAACTTCTTCAACTATTTTAGAAGAAGAATTAAACTTTAACTAACTTTAACTTTAACTTTTTTAACTATAAAGAAGAATTTAACTTTAACCTTAACTCTAAACTTTTATTTTATTTAAGTTAAAACTAGTTTACATCAACTTTAACTATAACTTAAACTTTAAGTGAAAAGAATAAAACTGCAAACTTTAACTCTTATTTTTGTTTTGGAAGACTAAAACTTTAACTGAATTTAACTAATATACGTTTAAGTTAACAGCCCTGTTACTCAATCAATCATTCATTCATTTCGCTCCAAAAAAATCCAAAACAGTTTTTTTTTTTTTTTTGGCTTTCAGCTATATTTTACGTATTCTACATTTATTTTACATATTCTGCATATTCTACATTTATTCTACATATTCTACATATTCTACACTTATTTGACGTGTAAATGTAGAAAAAGTTTTTTTTCGTGTAAAATGCCATCCCTGATCACATAATATAGTCCGTCCAAAATAGCATGACCTAAATTTTATTTTTATTTGAATTTATCATTAAAATATCTCTGTTTATAGAAAGAAATTCCGTTTAAGGGGGTGCTTTTTGTTTACATTTTGATAAGAAAGTTTTGAACGAACTTGTGCATTTTGACAGTCGTTCACATCTGAATTTTTATCGCAGAGTTAGATTACAAAGAACGATTTCAACTAATTTTAACAAAAACAGTCAATTTTAGATCTATTATTTCGTTGTGAATTTCAATTATTTTTTAATTTCTTTTATTTTTTACATTTTTCAAAAGAAGACGAACACAGATGAAGTTCAGATTTTCAATAAATTGTTCCTATGTTGAGTAACTAACACTTGAAGTTTGCCCAAAATCTTTCAGTTTAACTAGCCATAAATTGAAAATGAAGGTATTTCTTTAAAATATCTCGATTATTCTGCATTTATAAATGATCAATAAATAAAATATAACAAATCGTGATGAAGTGTATCCATTTGTTGACAAGAAATCGTGGATCTAAATATTGACGTTCAAACGAACCTTTTTCTGTCAAAAATGTAAACAAAGAGCACACCTTTAAATGATATCTTGATCCAAATATCACTCATCACTGATAAACGAAAATGTCAACTCCACGAGCATGCGCATAAGCACGGGTGGGGTGAGTGCTTATGGCTGTGGCGAGACACTCGTAAACATCCGTGCTTGTACAATTGTGCATTATCCCTTTCACAAACACCCACAATCTTCTATCATTTGACGCATGTGCAGAATTGCGCGTCGGTAATTTATGTTCAACTGTTCCGTGATCGTATCTCGTATTTCTCATTACGTACCTACCTTGGTCCATACAGCATGTAGTCAAAGGCAAAAACTTCCAAAAACTTATCTATACAATTCTAAAATAACATTATAACTTGAAACTGCGTGTGTATATATAATTCTCATCAGTTTTATGATATAATTTGATAAGAAATTGCGATAAAAGATAATTCTATACCTTGTGTCCAAGTGATTCGGGTACAATCAGCACGAAAATCTCAGTTTGTTGATAACATAATAATGGTTGAACTACAATTTCTAAATCAAAAATTATATTTAAAACTATTTCAATGAATTTTAAGACCGATAAATTCATTACAACTGCATTACAATTTCTTTGCATTTGAAAAAACCAGTTTTAAATAATTGGAAAAGAGATTTTTTCGTTGATTGTACCCGAATCGCTTGGACGCGTAGTATACACCAGGCCTGTAGCCAGTCGACATGGTCAAGAAGGCTAACGAAATTTTAGAGGAGGGTGGGGCAAAATTTTTTTTTAATGTGTTTAATTTTTTTAGTGTTACGAGAATGATGCAAAAAGATAGCAAAATAACCCAATTTAATATTAAGTATAGATATGTACATATTTTATACAATTGAAAATTCAATTCATTTGTCAAATAATTATAATATCTAGTGCATAGCTAAAAATTTTGCTAGGGTGGGCAAAACAGTTTGCAAGGGGAGCATTGCCCCCTTTGCCCCCATCTGGCTACGGGCCCGGTATACACATTGTGGTATACTGGGTTCACCTACATCGGCTACTACCAATATCCTGCTCGCCACGCATAAGCGAGCTCTCAGGGGGGTTAATTTTTCGCGAGGCTAAGTTATTTCGGCTTAGGCTTCACCACACGAGGCGGCATGGTACAAATCTGCACCACGCAACGCCGTTATGGTTCTGCCTAGGTACAAAAATAAAAAGAGTATACAATGAAAAGTAAGTTTATTTTAATTTGGAAAAAACAGATAGCCGAACGGAACGACGCTACTACTTTGACATATAGCTTACGATACTTATCTTAATTATACCGCAACAGTTTGGAGAACACGCGCTTTCAACGTCCGAGTTGAATCACGAAACTAAAAATCGCGAATTATAAAAATACAAAGTAATAAAAGTTTCAATTAATCGCGAAAGTGTTTTTATACACTTAAAAACGAGTTCACATCCGATTCGGAATTATTATACACATATTAACATCAAAAAGACGAAATCATTTATGAACGTGTGCTATACTTCCAAACGCCATTAACACACACTGCCGCTGTCCAGTCGTGAAACTCATGCGGTGCATGACTTACTCATCGTAAGTCTCACCGTGAATCTCACCGAGGACATGGCAGAAAGAATTACGGTAACTGGAACACACGAAACGTGCGAGAGAAACACGGTAATAACTTGCGTTTTTACCGGTAATCACGCGCGAAGGTATTTTAATTTTTAATTTCTCGGGTACCCCCGAAAACTCATATCACATATATTTCCCCCCTCCAGGTTCAAAAGTTTGGTGACAAACTTTTGACATGCTGGAGAAGCATCATCACATTTGTGATATGAAAATTCGGAGGCGAATTTTGAGTTGAAGGGGTGACGCGATGTGAACACGCGAGTAATAAGTGACTAACAGATAACAGATAACAGATAGCTAACGCGGTTACAATTTCAAATGCTGTACGCGAGGAAAAATATCGATTAGTAAGTACATGTAAGTATATATCAAAAGAGGTAACAAAAATTTCTTCTGGTACAAAAATTATAAAAATAAAAATTCAGTCTTTAAAAATGAAAAATGAAAAATGAATCTTATGCGTTCGTTCCGTCGACACTTAATAAAAGAATGAAAAAGTTTTATTTACAAAAAGACATAATCAGTTGCACGCGGTTATAAAACGGCGAGGTAGTTTTTTCGAACTTTTCGAGAAGTCGATGGTCATGGAGTAGAATTCAAAAAGTCGATGGTTCACTTGATGTATGTACTCGAGTCTTCGTCGCAACGTAGTTCGGCGGGTTGCCGATCAGGTAGTTGGCGGGTTGTCATCGGATAAGCGGTATTTTGGATAGCGACGGCGCGATGTTGAACTCAATCTCGCGGAACAACTTCTCCATTATAGCATTTGGTGGTAAACACATTATTGGCGATTAACCATTGATTCTGGTTGAAAAACGCTTCACCAAGTAGTGAGTTGAACAAATGATAATTTTTACATGCTAGATGAAGAATACACAAATACAAATAAAATTATTACTTTTGTTCCATTAGAACACTCTTAATTTTTTGACCTTGAGCGTACTACACAATCTCGACTCTCAAAACACGAGTTTTGACGAAAAAGTGACTGTAGGGATGTTGTTCCTACATTTTTTTTTTTTTTTTTTTTTTTTTTCGTGGGCCTTATTAGGACACAAGAGGTTTTTGGGTACTCGTAATGTTTTACTACACACGTGAAGCTTTGTTGAATACGTGGGTCACATTTTTCTCAAATGAGATAAATTTAAGGTCATTGCATCGAGGTTGTCGTTCTCGATTTTAAATTTGAGAGGTTCGCGGTTAGGCAAACTGATTTCGATGTTGTTAACTTCTAGATCGTCGAATGCAGCGGGAATGGTGAAATCGATTCCGGTTTCTAGAGTGACTTTATTGTAGAACTGACTCAAATTTTGGAAGGGCTCGAAATCAATACTTCCACGAACGCTATTGATTTCATTCATTTCTACATCCGAGATCAGTGATGTATCTTCGAATGGGATGTAGAAGTCTTCGTTTGAACTCGGAAGAGTCAACCGAGTCTGGTGAGTTTTGAAGTCTGTTCCCATTTTAAAGTCTTCAAGAATGTTTCTCCCAACGAGCATTCGGCGGTTTAAATCAGGTAGAACTGCCATACATACTTCTATCGGTTGATTTTTATCTGCGGGTATTTTTGCAAATTTACACCGAAGAACAACAGCTAATTTCGGTTTAATTTTCTTTTTTCCGGTGGCAAGGGAAAAGGATGCATTTGAGCCAGTTAACGGAATTTCGGCTCGAATTAACGAAGGATGGTCATTTTTGACTTGTCGAAATAATCCTTCGCCGATGAAGCTGAATGCTGCGCCTGTGTCAAGTAACGCGAGTTCACTGATCGATTCGAACGCGATGGAGGCAAGGGGTGGTCGATCAGGAATGCGTATTGAACTCTTGACTTTTGGCATTGGAGATTCAACATCTTCATCAAATGCATTAACTGATTGATCATTCGACGCAAATTCGTTGATTTCAGCCTCAAGCGCCTCATCAAATGATTTGCTTTCAGTTGTATTGGGACTCGATCCGATTTGGTTGAGCTCGGATTCAAGAAGTGGTGAAATAACGCTAGAGTTGAATGCGGGTGTCGCACTGGTTTCAGGTTTCGTATTAGGAGTTTTAATTTCAGAGCAGGCTAGAATCGGCGATTCGATAGCGTTAATTGCTTTGGAAGGCGATTTGTCTAATTCAAACACCTTAACGAGTTGCTCTGCTAAAAACCGATGAGCGTCTGCATTTAGATGAACGTAATCATGTCCACCATGTGTGACTTTGCAGTAGAACGCGAGTCTTGGCGAGTAGGTAATCTCATTTCGAATAACGTAAGAATACGTTTCTGCACTTTTGAATTCAGACTTCCGTTGGACCATATACATAAATGCATTGAAACATTTCACTCGAGGTTGTTTGCGAGCTGTGAAGAAAATCTGAGTATTTAAACTCTGAAGTCGCTTCCAAAATTGTACATCGGTATCACGGTTCAACAACGGAGCTACTTGGCAAACGATGATTTCTGTTACACCAAGTCTGAAGAGTATCTGGAAAATTTCTTCGAGTTTTACAACGAATTCAGTCACATCGAATTTTGGATGAAGGACATCGTTAATTCCAATGTAAATTAGAATTTTATTCGATGCAACTTTGTTTACGATTTTTAATTCTTTGAGCAGATTCGAAATGTTGTTACCAGGTCTACACATGAGGAAGGTACGTTTGAGTGGGAACTCGGATGAAAATCGAGTTGCAATTGAGTCACCAAAAACCTGAAAATCGCGCCAGAATGCTGGGGTCAGCGTTTCAGGCGGTGTTGATATTTTTGGCGTGATGGACTGGTTTGAATTGAGCTCTTTGGAGTGGTTTTGGTTGCAGTCGGCAGTCGAGCTCGCACTGGCGACTGTTTCACGTTTCCCGACGACTTTTTGGCAGTCGGATATAACGGTCGGTTGGCATACTCCGCTTCATCAAGGGACTCTGTGATCAAACACAATTCTCCTTCTTTATTTAAAAAATAAAGCTCGCAGTCATCATCATTGAAGTCTTCTTCAGCTGCGGTAGACTCCCATTCTGTATCAATCACGTTGATTGATCCATTTTGACGACTATGATTCAGAAGTTGGCGTTTATACTTCTGAAAAGGTTGATTTGGTTTTCTTCGCGGTTTAAATGTAAGTTGCTTGAAGAGGTTACGTGAATGGATGAGTCGGTTGACTTAGCGGGGTTTGTGAGGTTCGCCTGAGACTTTTCGGAAGAATCGGCGGGTCGGTCAATGTATTCCCTTTCCATGAACGCTTGGAAGTTCGCTTTATTATAGCGAGCTTTATTAGGACGTAGAGTAGTTAAAACCTTATTTTCACGATCTTCAAACCGTTTTATGCGATCATAGAAACGACGATACTGAGTTTCAGATGGATGAGGGATTCCGAGAAGATCCTCACAATTTTGGAGAATAAAATTGCGGAAGTCCTTTGGTATTTTCTCGGTCATCATCATTACCATAGGTTCAAATTCGTACTTGGTGTTGTACCGAAATTTGTCACACCAAAAATAAACGAAATCTGCAACAGCTTGTCCTTGGAATATAGGATAGGTTAACTGGAGCATTTCATTATATTCGTTCATTTGTTCAAGTGGCGAATAAAATTGTCGTGTGAAACCATCTATGATGTCGGCGATCTTGGAATGGCGGTTTTGTTGAGAACCCCATTGTTTCCCACGTCCTGACAAACAAGCGAGGAAACTGTGAACTGCGTCGAACTGAGTGATGCAGTATGGGTATACACGTCGATACCACTCAGCGACGAATTGAAGCGGGTTTCGAGCATCATAATCTGGATCAAATGATTTTAATCGTCGATAAGTACCAAATTGCTCTCTCCACATTTTTGTTGGTTGAGTGGAAATTGACATTTCCGCTGGGCCAATGATTTCTGCGAATTGAGAGAGTACAACGGAAGAGTTGGCGTCTTCTACGAGTTTTCGACGAGAACGAATGTTTTTATCTTCGTCATCTGAAGAGTCACTACTTTCGCTGTTATGGCGTCGTCGACGAGATTTTCGTCGTGAGTTTGAATTATCGGCAGATTGACGCGGATTACGCGGCGGATCATTGTCGTTTTGATCATTGCCGTTTGAATTCGGTGGATTGCGAGGTGGTTGATCGCGGTTGGGTTGGTCATCGCGATTATTTTGGCTGTTTGAATCGCGGTCATTTGGTTCGCGGTTATTGCGACTATCGCGGCTGTTATCGCGGCTGTCGTCACTACTGTCGCTTGATGATTCATCGCTGGGATCGCTGGAAGGATCACCAGATTCACGAACTTGGAGCGAAGTATGTTCAGGGTGACGAGTTGACGAGGCAATGGGAATGGCGGTTATTGCCGGTTGTGCGCGTGGACTATTAGATCGCGATAATGCATTCATAGGAAAACGCGAATCTAATGCATCGTTGATAATTGTAGTAAGCACCTGAGTTTGCTCATTTAATGCAGATCGAATAATTGTGTCGATTTGGCTGGGTAATTTTCTCAGACTTTCACTGATGTCGTCCAAGGTTCGTTGCATTTTTTCAAATGCTTGCATCATGAGTCCTATCATATCCGTCATTGGAGTTGCGTTGTTTTGAGATTCCGTTTTCGTCTCTGGTTGGCTTGGTGGAATTAGCGGAATGTCAGCATGATCCCATGCACCCCAGGTTTGATGTTGGGTTGCATTTAGAATACTGATTTCGCTGGAAGCCGAACTGGAATCACATTCGTCGGTAACAACTTCAATTGCGTCAGGATTTATATCTGATGGTCTCGGTATATGATGAATTTCAGCTTGCACTGTTGTAGAAATTTTGGACTCTACATTGGACTGAACAGTAGTAGTCTGTGGTCGAGGATTCGGCAGAATGGTGGTGACCAATGATTGGTTGGAAACTGGTTCACTTTGGGCACCAGTAGTATGGTTCGCAGTCTCAGAATCTGTCGCTTTCTTCTCACGAACTTGGATCAAAGCGTAGCGCGATGAGCTCGTTTCTTTCGGCATTTTAGAAACGATACTAATATCCATGGATTGGTCAGGATTCACTGCTGCTTCAATTTTTTCATCGGTGTTATCGTGTTCACCGATAGCGATTGTGTAATCGGCAATCTCGTACGATTCACTATTCGATAAGGTAGTGACCGGTTCGGTTTGAGATGCGGTGGTTACAAGTTTCACCAGCTTTGAAGTCAGCTGGGTTTTTCCAGGAGGATTTCGCGCGGAAGAAGTTGGAGTACTTTGATCATCTGGGAGATCAAAAGTAACAGAAGGACGCGGCAGTTTCGCAAATACAGGTGTCGAATCAACGTTGGTTATCATAGTTGAGTGGGTTGGCGCAGTGACTACGTTATCGGGAGCATTTACGTGTTGATTTGCATCATTAGGTGAGGACTGATTCACCTGAGTAGACTCAACCGAATAACGAGTTTCAATACGCGATGTTGAATACCGTTGGAGGGTTTGAGCAGTATTCGTCATCTGTGAAACACAGGTAGCCAAAGTATTCACCAATTTCGCTGCCTTTTCTGGGTCATTTTGGATTTCGGATGAAGTAAGACCGATTGCGGCTTGAGTTGCCTGAATAACCCAATTTTCGGTAACCAATGATGTTAAACGATGAAAACATTCATCACCGAGATGAATAGTTTCACCTGTAGGTATGCGACTAAAATCAGGTGTTTTTAGTACGTCAGATTGCTCCGATTCAACCGGGCGTACGTTGGTTTCGGGTGCAGTTCTCGTTTCGGCTGATTCAAGAGACGAAGCGGCGGTGGTAGCCTGCGTAGTTACAGTTTGACTGAGAATGGTGACATCGGTAGGTGGCGACGATGTAAACACACCAATACCGATATTCTCATCAGCTGTTATAGCTGGTTTCTCAGCGATTCGCATTTCGCTTTCAGATGATGCTGGAACGCTAGTCGGATTTTTTGCGATTGATGAAACGCCAATCGACGACTTTTGCGCTGCGGCTAGGCGGGCTTGCCTCTCTTCTTCCTCTGCTTGAAACAGTGCCTTTCGTTTGCGGGTCTCCGGGCCGATAAGCTTTTTCGCAGCCGGAGGACTCTGCGAAATCGCTGCAATTGGTGGGGATTTCGGCTTGCGGGCTCGTGGCATCGTAAGCTTTACAATCCTATAAGTATTGACCTAACTGTTTTTGATCAAAAACCGAAACGACGAAGGTGGGCAGATTCATACCTTCGTGTGGCTTGAAATAACTTGATTTAATTTTGTGCGTAGGGACTTTGTTTCAAAAAAAATAAAAATAAAGTTTTTTGAGGGCCTATCAAAAATGAGGACGAGAAATGGGGAACAAGTAGGTTTTAATTACGTTAATTTAATTAGTTAGATGCCATGTTTACATGAATTTCATGTATTGTTGTTGTTGACATCGTTGGGTATTATATTTGATAAGAATGAGGAACGTAATCTACACACGAAAACGCGGTTGAACGCTAGATGGAAACGAGTATGCTCATGGTCAAAAAATGCAAAATTACATATATTAACACACATGCATAAATACGTACAATATAACTACAAAAATTTTGTTTATAATCTGAAAATATCAAACCTAGAATACAGCTTTACGATCATTCAGAAAATACGCAGGTAAATCATTCGGTATTAAATTCTAATTGATTTTGTTTCACTTTACTTTGATTGAATAAAAAATAGAAAAATAAAATTCAAGTTCCTGTCGGGTTTGCACCGACTTTTTCGGTTTGTTGGGTTAAGTAGTAAATGAAATTTACATCCAGATGAGCGCCACTAACACTTTATTACGAGCGTGTTAGCGCTCGTGGATGAATCTGGTTTAATAAAAAAAATAAGAAAATAAATAAACCAAATCTCGATTTTAAATCCAAAAGTTAAAATAACGAAAATTCACTTTGAACTTATTCAACTGATTACAAGGTTTTTCACCTTATCAGGAACTTCTTGCTCTCATTTAGCATTGCACAGAACAACCGGCTCCGGTATCCACAACTCAACTATCTTTTCTTTTCACTTTCGTTTTTTCGTGTATGCGTTTCTCACTCTGATCAGTCAGTGATAACACAATACACTTTTTGATTAGTACAGATAACAAGCCAAACATTACCTGTACTTTAATTTAGAAATCGAAAAACGGATCACTTAAATTTTGATATCAAAAAAAAGTGTTAATTTCAAATCAAAACAAACGAAAAGATGTAACACATTGTAAAACTGATTTGTTTACTTACCGATCTTCAGTTGACTTGAAAAATCCAGACTACAGTCATTATGCACAACACTATTTCACTGTTTCACGATTCAGAAAGAACAATCGAGCGCGAACGGAAAACAAAATCTCGACAGATGAATCGAATACACGAAATTTCGCGGCCAGAGAGAATACGCGGAGAACATCGCATATCAACCAGAGAAAACAGCTTTTTTGATACCAACAGATCTTCCTCGGTTTCCAGAATCTCACATGGACTTTGTAATGGAGTCGAAGCTGAGCTAGGACTACAGATTTTCTGTTCCCAAAAATCTGTGGAAAAACACTGCTACTCCCGGGCAGGAGGGGATAACTGTGTAATGATTCCTTTCACGATAACTGGTAACTGGTGGTTTTCTTGAGGAATAACAATAACTGCCATATGATTTTCCGGTCTCCGATTTGAATCTGGTTGGTACTTTTTCACTGCTTCTCGATGGAGATGAACGAACATTCAGACACGCATCTGAACAGCACTCACGAAAATCGCGAAACGAACATCCGGTGAAATGCAATCCGAACGAACATCGAATCGAACAATCAGAATACGCGAATTACGCGAAACGAGTTGTTTTACCGCGATTATTGGAACACGCGAGTAAAGAGTGATTAGAAGAAATAACTTACCGAGTTATTTTCGATTTGATGTTTAAAACAGATTCTATTTTTGAAATTCAGACTATTTCATGTAGTATAATGCGACGCACAACAATGAATATTGTTTGCAATCACGTTATCACTACATGTACAGCGTTGTCTCGTTTCCGGTATCTATCACATTCCTTTCAATTACCTACTTGCTTTGCACCTTAAGGCGTCTTTTTTAAGGGTTCAGAGATTCCTTTTCCTATCTCTGACTTGTGATCGAAAATTGATTTTTTTTTTTTTTCAATTTAGATTTCGAAAAAGTAGACGATGTTTTTTGAGTGATGTTTTTCCAAACACATCACTTTTCCTACGGGGAATTTTTGCACCATTGTGTGGCTTTTCGAACAAAGGTGTTTCGTCATGCCAAAAGCGAAACAACTCTTCGCCCCACGTTGGGCGCCATTTATTTGTGGTATACTGGGTTCACCTACATCGGCTACTACCAATAACCTGCTCGCCACGCATAAGCGAGCTCTCAGGGGGGTTCATTTTTCGCGAGGCTAAGTTATTTCGGCTTAGGCTTCACCACACGAGGCGGCATGGTACAAATCTGCACCACGCAACGCCGTTATGGTTCTGCCTAGGTACAAAAATAAAAAGAGTATACAATGAAAAGTAAGTTTATTTTAATTTGGAAAAAACAGATAGCCGAACGGAACGACGCTACTACTTTGACATATAGCTTACGATACTTATCTTAATTATACCGCAACAGTTTGGAGAACACGCGCTTTCAACGTCCGAGTTGAATCACGAAACTAAAAATCGCGAATTATAAAAATACAAAGTAATAAAAGTTTCAATTAATCGCGAAAGTGTTTTTATACACTTAAAAACGAGTTCACATCCGATTCGGAATTATTATACACATATTAACATCAAAAAGACGAAATCATTTATGAACGTGTGCTATACTTCCAAACGCCATTAACACACACTGCCGCTGTCCAGTCGTGAAACTCATGCGGTGCATGACTTACTCATCGTAAGTCTCACCGTGAATCTCACCGAGGACATGGCAGAAAGAATTACGGTAACTGGAACACACGAAACGTGCGAGAGAAACACGGTAATAACTTGCGTTTTTACCGGTAATCACGCGCGAAGGTATTTTAATTTTTAATTTCTCGGGTACCCCCGAAAACTCATATCACAACATACGCTTTGAATATTAATATAGTAATATGGAGAGATAAAAGCCATACTCTTAGCATTACGCATCAAGGGACCTGATAGAGAACGCTATATCAGATGGGAATTGTGCACTTGATGTGCATCGACGTCTCTTTACTAGAGGTCGGACGGAAACGGAAAGTGTTCATTGTTACTCTTTCAACACTCCTCTTTCGCCACTAATCTCTGACGTCATGCGGCAAACCTGAAAACGGGCAACACCACCTATAGTAAAAGGCCTGGGCGCAGGTGTTGTGACGTCAACGTTAAGAGGCTGAAGTTGCGCGTTTTACATTGTTTCTTATGTAACTTTGCAAATTTTTTACGGCGTTCCGGGTGGCGCTAGCGCTTCGGAAAAAATTTTACCGTAAAAAGGAGATGATGGGGAGTATGTGAAAAAAAGTTTAGACTCATAAATGCATAAATACAGATTTTTGAAAAAAATAACAAAATCGCTATTTTGATAGGTGGAAGTCTGATTTTTTTTTATATACTCTCCATAACGTGCTCTATGAGGTAAAATTTTTTCCGAAGCGCTAGCGCCACCCCGAACGCTGTAAAAAATTTGCAAAGTTACATAAGAAACAATGTAAAACGCGTAACTTCAGCCTCTTAGCGTTGACGTCACAACACCTGCGCCCAGGCCTTTTACTATAGGTGGTGTTGAAACGGGTCGCAACATACAATTTTACACGGTACTGTACACTGTACAGTAAGAGCACAATTCATAGTTGGTGCTGCGCTATCTATCAAAACCCTGATGGAACTACACTTTTATCTCTCCATATTACTATATTAATACTCAAAGCGCATACATCTGTTTTTTACCAAAACGGGACGCAGATGCAAATTCTTTTCAAAGCTGCAATGTTTTTCTTGGCTTCTCACGATACGTTGTCAACTTGAAGACACGAATGAGGTCACTGAAAGTTCGGACGGTGGAAAAAATAAAAAATAAATTAAACCTAACCAAAACCAACTTTGAAATAAGAAATGTAAGTGTGAAAGTTCGAACTGTGGAAAAAATAATAAATTAAACCTTACCAAACCCAATTTTGAGGTAAAGAACGTAGGTCTGAAAATTCCAAGTCTGAAGGTTTGAAGGGTGGAATAAATAATAATAGAGTGTTTATAATGACTGGTCTATGTTCTAATTGGTCATATGTTACGCGCGTAATGACCACTCATAACGCTTGAATGTGATAAAATGTAGGTAGTTTCATTTCTACCTTCCTAAATAATATTGTTCAGTTTTCAGTGAACGACTGAAATTCGTTTGTGATTTGAATCATCACCTGATTTGTGTTTTTATTTTAGGAGTTAGTTGAGGTAAATTTACCACATTCCAACTTGCTGATTGGTTGTTACAGGCGTGACGTATGACCAATTAGAACATAGACCAGTCATTATAAATACTCAATGTAAAAATTCTAGGAATAAATATTTTAAAAAAATGAAAAAAACTTGGAAAAAATTAACCGAAAAATTGTCAAAAAAAAAAGTCGCATGAGCATGGACTCGCACTTATAACCTTCAGCCCTACAAGCCGAAAATCTAACCGCACCGCTACAAGTTACTTGGCAGCAATGAGCGAAAACCGCGTATAGTACCATTCCACTCTCATATAACACACTCAGGGTTGGGCAGAATCCAAAAAAAATGAATCGAATCCGAATCTGGATCCAGTACAATAATCTTCGAATCAATTTACGTATCACGAATCCCGGCTAAAATGGACGTAAAAAATGAATGGAATCCGAATCACGAATCCTTCGCATATCCAACTTTTTCTTCTGTTCATCTGTTACCCACAATAAAAAGCACGCCTCACCAATGAGAAGGAATAAAAAACGTAGAAAACTCTTAGACTAAAAAAGTAATTCATTAGAAAAAATTTTTTGAAAAATGAAAAAATAGGAATAGGAATAGGATACGTGTTCGAAGAAAATCCAGTAACTGGTGACGTTTTCTCCAACCTCAACCGGCAAGCGCTTATTTTTTTTTGGACATGAATCCTCGGAAGTGAATCGAATCATTTCACGAATCCTTAATGGATTTCATTTCTTAATTCTCGAATCCTCAAATCCACTTTAAAAAAAGGAATCGAATACGAATCACGAATCAAAAATTTCGGATTCGAATCCTACCCAACTCTAAACAAACCTCTACACACGTATTGAATGAAACATTAGCATCTGCGTCCTGTTTTAGTATAAAAACAGACGTATGTATAGTACACTTTTAATAATTATTCATTTCAAAATCATGTAAAACGAGTTTTAGTATGTTTTTGCGTTGATGTACTAGGAATAAACTGCGTGGATGGTATATGTACGTGGTACATGGGTTCCTCACATTATTTAGCAGATTTTTTTTTCTAGGAAATACTAATACGCCCGGTGAAAGTGAAAAATGGAACATTGGTGTAAAAGCTTCCTATTATATTGATAGCACGGCTCAACCTTGGTGTAAACATTACAAAATGTATTCATATTTGACTAAGGAATTACCATACCTTATACAAAAACATTTTCCTATTCTTCCAGAAAAGCAGAGCATAATGGGACATAGGTTGTATAACATAATCATCTAAGTACCTATATAAATGTAAGACGCCCCCTTGCGGAAATTCCGCAACCATGAAAATTTAATAAAATAAATATAACTTTATTATCAGGGCTCGAACAACGAAACGAAACGGGTTTTTTGCAAATGGAAATGAAACAAAATGAAACAAAAATCTGGAAACGAAACCGCAATGGCAACGAAATGATTCAAATTTTGGAAGTGTTTCGTTTCTTCACAGAGATGTAAAAAATTACCATTATTTCATTATTTTGATCCTCTAATTTACCATCATCATTGAAGAGTGATGGTTAAAGCATACTTTTCTCGTTTTCTTTTTCTGTGGGTTGACTATCCGTATTATGTAAAATTGTAATTTTTAGTAGAGTTTTTAACTAAAACATGACAGCTATTACAGCCTACCTGATTTGAGAGGGGAAGTTCGAGGGAGGGTGGGTTTTCAAATCTTTTGTACACACGTGCGCTAGAAAAGAGAAAAGACTTAGATTTGAGGTGTACTTTACTACTTTACTGTTTTTACTTTCTAATTTGAAAAAAAGATGATAAAATTGAAAAAAAGATTGAGTTAAGTCTTCATTATGAACTAGTGCAGAGGTAATAAAGTTGTTGCACGTAGAATTAAAAAAAAAAAAAAAAACAAAAAACAAAAACAAAAAAAAACGGAAACGAAGCGATTAACCCAGACCTCGAATAGAACGCGTTTCGTTTCTAAGAGCCCTATTTATTATTCGTATCTATTACGAACTACAAAAATGGCCGTATACCCGAACGTCCGAGGTACCCAAAAAAGAGGGGGGAAAATAAACATAACATCCGAGGTTTAGAGGCATCTACGTCCACAATTTATGTACCCAAACGTCCGCAGAGGAAAACAATAGAATTTGTTTGAAGAGGGTAAAATGTTTAGATGTGGAGTGCGATGTTGCCAAATCGAACAGCATACTTAACGATTCACAAAAAGTGGTTGAAGGCATTCCGTGCGTCCAAGTGATTCGGGTATAATCAGTGCAAAAATCTCAGTTTATTGATAACATAATAAGAGTTAAACTACAATTTCTAAATCAAAAATAGTTTTATAATTACTTTAATGAATTTTAAGGCTGATAAATTCATTTTAACTGCATTATAATTTCTTTGCATTTGAAAAAATCGATTTTAAATGATTTTACAAGAGATTTTCTCGCTGATTGTACCCGAATCACATGGACGTATGGTATAATAAAATTGGTAACCACATAATCTGCAAAATCATGCTGATATTCATTGGGAGTAATTTCTATCAGTTCATAAAAAAAATCTGCTATTTCTTCTGATGACAGAAAGGATAGTCCAAAAAAAAATTTCTTTCATTTTCCAATTTCTAAATTTTAATCTGTTTCATCTTTAGTGCAGAGCTAAGTTCTATGTGGCAACGTTGCTTCGTTTTCTTTTGGATATTAGACCTGTCATCTACCTGCTATTGTTTCCATAATCGGACGTTCAGGTCTATCAGATTCCATTGTTCCCACAGGGATTCGGACATTCGTGATAACACCCATAAAAATAAGGAGAAAAGAGAAACTTAAATTATTCTAATAAGTTTATCACTGTTTCCAACTTGCATAATAACAGTGATATTCTTTTAATGCTGAGAAACTTGAACTCGATAGTTATTAACATATTAGTTAAGAATTGACAACAAGATGCCAATAATAGGTCGGTCACTCCAGAACACGTTTGGATTTGTGGTCCTGACATCATGGTTTAGGACGTAGTAGTGTCGTACGTTGAAGTAATACACTGTGTCTAACTGATTTTAACACCGCAGAGCGCAAAATTCTTTTTCATCATTTCGTTTGATTTCATTGTGGCAAAACGAATAATTTGAGACTTTGGTAACACATATAATAATTATGATTTAGATTATTTTTTACTGGGTATTTGATTGATTTAAATTGCAAAATTAACTGGAATGGAACGTTGAAAACTTAAAAGCATTTATGATCTTGTAAATTATGGGTTGAGATCACAAAGAAACAAGGTATAGGTGAGGGTGCGCGGTACTTACCTACAAACAGTGTACTTCGCGTATGGCTTACCTAATGTCACTTAAGTAAGTATATATACCGAACCTTGTCCGCAGGGGCGGTTGGAAAAGACGCCTCGTCCGCAAGGGCAGATGGTAAAGACACCTCGTCCGCAAGGGCGGACGGAAAAGGCACCTCGTCCGCGAGAGGGGATGTCAAAGGCTCCTGGGTAAAGCCCCTCGTCCGCAATGTGCAGACGCGAACAACAAGGTACCTACGAGACTTACCATGCAAATACCTTCGTCCGAAGTTCGGATGGTTACCATAAATAAAGTTAAATAAAGAACTCAGAGTATAAGAGAAAAGATGTTTATTCGTGAACGAACACAGTGGAGAATGATTTTTCTACACCGCGTAGGCTGTATTTATAATAGTTACCGCACTGCCACGCGTGCGCGAGCGACCGCAGCATTGCCAACCTACATTTCAGTCATTTGTGAAGTCACTCGAACACGCGCGGCAGTGTAGGCATGAAATATGCCTACAAAGTATTTAAGTATGTGTTAATTTCTTAATCCCATCAAAAGAAATGAAGTAACGAATACTTTTTTGTGGATGAAGAGAATTTGGAGCTCGGGGGTGTTAAAATCAGGTAGATATAGTGTATATTTTTCTTGAAAATGAAGTAAAGTATGGATGCGTGCGCGGCCTAAAAATTTTGATTTATGCGCCCTCGATTGCGGATGCGCGTGCAAACTTAAAATTAAAAATATAACTAAAAGTACTTCCAGGGATGTTAACAATAACTAAAACTCTTAACCTTAACTCAAACTGACTCGTATTTTCACGCATTAAGAATATAACTGAACTTAACTTTAACTATAAATCCCAATATATGTAACTGAATAAAACTTTAACTAATATTTTCAGTCCTTGAAACTGAATCAAACTTTAACTTAAACTTTAAAAAAAATCGTTTTGGTTAAAGTCTCAAGCAAATTTCCAATTTTCCAATTTTTAACGAACATTCAGCGACTTGAGGTTCATTTTAGGTCCTTTGTGATACAGTCTCAAAGGGTCTATTAATTTATTAATGATCTTTTGTTACTGCGAAATAATTATAAGTAATTTTGAAAATTAAATTCATTTTATATTTTTATAAATGCTTGATTTATTGAATTTGGAAACTCTTATGTCTTATTTCATCTTTTCATCGTACATAAAAAGCGGATATGATATAATTAATAGGTAACCACATTATTTCATTATAACTTCAACTTCTTCAACTATTTTAAAAGAAGAATTAAACTTTAACTAACTTTAACTTTAACTTTTTTAACTATAAAGAAGAATTTAACTTTAACCTTAACTCTAAACTTTTATTTTATTTAAGTTAAAACTAGTTTACTTCAACTTTAACTATAACTTAAACTTTAAGTGAAAAGAATAAAACTGCTAACTTTAACTCTTATTTTTGTTTTGAAAGACTAAAACTTTAACTGAATTTAACTAATATACGTTTAAGTTAACAGCCCTGAGTACTTCATTCTTTGACTACATAGCCATGGACTGCTCGAACTCATTATTTAAAATATTACAAACTTCTGTCCATATCAAGTGAACGCTCTCCGACCAAAATGCATCTGTATATTATTTCAAGTTTCGAATATAACAAGTTTAACTGGTATCAGCTGTCCCTGTTCTCATCTTTGACTTGCGCATGCGCAGTGCATTTTAGTCTGAGAGTGTTCACTTGATATCGACAGAATTTTTCTTTACAATTCGAGCGGTCCAAAGGTATATATATAGTCAATGATTTTATTTTATTTTTGGTTCTTGTATAATAGGAGTACAGATAAGTGCGTATGTGAATAATTAACTTGAAAATAATTTTTGTATTTAAAATTTTTATTTTTGGCTGGTCACTCCAGGACACTAATTCTCTTAAATATAATCAACTTGAAAATAATATATATATATATATATATAGTGATCTATGGTCAAAGTGGCATCAGTTTGCACATTCCTCAGAAGTGCATCTAATGTCACATTAACGACACCACAATGGCGAACGGAATGTATAATATCATAGGTTTTCTTAGAAACAAATTTTTAAAATGATGCCACTTTACCTGTAAACATCAAAAAAATGAGGCTACTACGACCGTAGACCGAAAAAAATTTTTTTGTATGAAAAATAGAATATTAGTGGTAAAGTGGCATCACCCAAATAACCACACGAGTGACATCATGACACAAAGCTGAATCGATGAGCAATGTGATGGTAAAGTGGCATCAAAAAAAAGATGCCACTTTGTAAAAAAGATGCCACTTTACCTGTAGACGACGAAAAATGATGCCACTTTATCCATAGATAAATCTATATATATATATATATATATACCATAAAGTTGGACATTTGCCAGATGATTACAAATGGTCTGAAACGCAAAGATTTGAAGACCCCACCCTCCCCCGACCTTCCCTTCCCAAATCAGGTAGGCTGTAATAGCTATCGTTTTGTTAAAAACTCAGCTAATAAATAAGGCAGTAGATATTCATTTTGGACCAAAACACCTCGAACTATTATGGAGAAGAGCGCAGCATGTCCAAGCTCCTCTTAATCCAAATATTGACAAACAACGATTTTGGAATTCTTTGTATACCTAATATTTATTATTATTTTTTTTTTATTCGTGTTCATTTTGCAGTATTGGCGGCCATGGTGCTTTCATCATAAAGATGCGGAATCCTAATAGTTTCAAGAGCGTTTCTGCGTTATCTCCAGTGTGTAATATTGCCAAGGCACCTCACTCTATTGAAGGTTTGAAATTGTATTTAGGAAATGAAGATAACGGCAACTGGGACGAGTGGAATGCGACTTGGCTTGCAAAGGAATATAGTGGACCCCCTTTTCACATTCTTATAGACCAAGTAAATATTCTCCTCTGAATATATCTAGATAATAACTCACTAATAGGTCCATTTCAAGGTGGTGTTTAAAAATAGTGTTGATCGTTTGTGCATAGTCTGTGCACGTTTGTGCACCCACTATTTTCGTTTGTGCCCCCTCCACCTTTTGATTTTAAAAAAAGTCTGTGAACGGGGCTGAGGAAATGCAGCCCAGCCCATTGTAGGCGGGGAGTTGTAGAATATGTCAATCGTCTGTGCTCCTCTACATTCTTACATTTTGTAAAACTTCGTTGTATGGGATCCAATGGAGTGCGATTTTTTAATGCGATTTCGAATTTTTTTCTCCACCGGGTGACTACTTGATTCTAGCACCCAAGCGAAAAAATTAGCTAAAAGGGGAAAAAATTCAAAACAAATATGTATTTTTGACAACGAAAGTATGAATTAAAATTTTGCGTTCATTGATAAATGGTTTTAAGCAATAAATAAATATTATTTGTAGTATTTATTCTTGCTAACATCATTCAAATACATAATCGTTCCATTCTATTGCGTTCCGTTCTTTACCCCCTTTTTTTTAGTACGAGTTGGAGTCTCGTCTTTTTTTTTTTAATTGATGATAGTAATAGTAAAAAATTTAAAATTTAAAAAACATTGAAAATCAAACAATAAACATTTAAACAATGACTCAAAGTTGCAAATAACATAAAATGACTCACATTGTATGAATCAACGACAATGCACTGAGCAGTTTTGCCATTTTTTTTTTTCTTTTTGAAGACTGATTGATAATTGATTGAGTTGTTGGTTCAAGTTAGTTTACAAATTTGAAAACATTTGAGTCATTTCAAGTTGAAGTTACTTAGAGCCTTTTGGACACTCAATCAGTTTAGGTTACAGTCAGGGTAAAAATACTCACTCACTTTGTGGTTAACTAAAGTGAACGGTTAGCGATCGAGTTACCATACCCTGCTTTTCACAAATTCACAATTCTACTACAGTACTAGTTATTAAAGTTTATTGAAAATGATCAAATTAGAATTTCACGTAAAAAATGTACATTGCATTGGGCTTACAAGGTAAGAAGCTAGGAACAATTCTGCCAGCATTCAAATTTTAAAAAATGAAAGAAATGTAAAATAACGGAACACCAACATAATTGATCCGTTACGTTCAGTTCTAAAAAATTTCGTTCCGTTCCGTTACTAAAATGAAAAAATTGGCCATTACTTTTCGTTATTCCGTTACGTTCCGTTACCGTTATTACAGCCCTGCCTTTATGTGTGAATCTCTTGCATATTTTTAGTTCAGTGAATCTCGAGAGAAAATGGTCGAAGTACTGCAAAAATTCCCATCAAAGATTTTTTTGGTGCATAATGTAAGGAGTACGTCCACAAACAACATACTAGAAGTCCCCATGGGTAGCGCGCGAAGTAAATCCACAGAGGGGCAAACACCCCCTCAAAAAATGTTTTTTTCAAATTATCTCCCCAAATATAAGTTTTATTATATTATTGACCTATAATATCTGTTACATTTAGAATAACAGTTTACGCTTACAAAAAGGATAATATACAACAAAACAATTCAATGGCTATTGATGAAAAAAAAAACAAAAAAAAAAAAAAACTATGATACATAAATGTAGGTGAGTAAATAAATACATTGTGTAGGAAGACGAATGCTGGCTAAACGCGCGATAGTTTTCATCATAACATAAGAAACCCCATGGGAATAAAACTAGAAGATACTAGAGTATCTTAAAAGCGGACTTTACTAATTATACTATTTTAAAGAATGTTATTAGAATGATTATTTTTTTGCATGAATAAATAAATTTTATAAAATTCAAAAGTTCTGCCAATTCCACTTATCCTAAATTTTATCAAGTATCATACAAAATATGACCTTACGTAATTTATCTTCTTATAACCCAAAACTTGGAATCGTGTGAGGTCAGGTCATTTTACATTCAAAAAGCTCTAAAAAAAACAATATTTCAGACAATTTCTTCAAAAAAACGTGACCTCACGTCAAATTATATTTCCTCACGTTCGACATGCTTTCAAGGATGGCCAACTCTTCTTCTTATCCTCTTTCTTCGGTTCGGAGGCTGACTATACTCATTTGTAAAATTCATATTTTAAATTGTAAATTAAAATTACGTGACGTTACGTTACCTCATGCTCAATTGACTTCAAAAATCAATCAATTCTAGAGACCGACTCAATCTACCTCTCCTCAAAATTTCGTGTCGATCTGTCAAGTTTTACTCTAGTTACAGCTAGAGAACGAACGTTTACAAAAAAACGTGACCTTATATTAAATCATTCTTTCTGAAGTTGAAAAACTAATAATCACTGAAAGTCTGCGTACTCTACCCATCAACCCAATTTGGTGTCGAGTTATCGCGCGAGAACGCGAAGAAAAAAAAAATAAAGAAAGACAGACAGAAAAAAGCAAACAAACTGAGAAACTGATTGAAAGCAATAGCGGATTTACTTGTAAAGTCCGCTAAAAATTCATAAATTATTTTAATATAATAAGATCATGACATTGTTTTCTCCGATCCCTCCATCCACAAATGGATAGACTGTAATTGCTTCTTTATCTATTTAAATTCAACTAGAAATTAAATAGTTCAACATAGTTTTATTTTTATTAATTAGGGATCCGAAGATGAATATTTGAAAAAGCATTTGTTTCCAGAGGATTTTCTGAAGGCTTGTCAGTCATCCAACATACCAGTAACCTTTAATTTACGCGAAGGGTATACACATAACTATTATTTTGTAGCCACGTTTATTGAAGATCACATCAAATACCACTTAGGTTATTTAAAATAATAGATATAGTTTTCATCTAATACATCTGCCCGATTCATTCGTAAAATGTAATCACTTTGTACTTAGATAAGTATGGTTAGATTCGTATTTATTGAATAACTATAAATAACGTCTGTACATTTGTATACAAAACTGTATACCTACCTACCAACGTACCTACGTACTACCTACCCAACTACCTACTTACTTACTTACTTACTTACATAAGCTGTATTGATTTTTAGTTCTTTTTAATAGAGTTTCGTTGAGGTATATTTATAGAATGTCGAAAAAATAATATAAAAAACATTTAAATACATTATTGTTTTGAAAATTTCATTACCATGACGTAAAAGCAATATATCCACAGTATGTTCATTTTTTCCAAAGCGAATCTATCATTATTCAAAAAGAAATTACCCAATTCTTACTGCTTTACAAATATGCTGAAATCTACCTAATCCGAAAAAACTGATCCATATATTTAGGTGAATTGACATGAATTCAAAGCTCTATTCTTCGGCGCCTCAAGTATTTGCTAGAGGGTTGAAATTATGCATATTGTTAGTGTACAAATTATATCCGTTGGCGCTCACTCCCAAGCGCAGATCTTGAATGGGGGGCTGGGGAAATGGCTGCCCACCAAGTATCAGCTAGAAGTCTGAAATTATGCATATTGTTGGTGCTTCGTGGTGCTCGTAAGTGTACGCAATAATTTTGTTAGTGTTCCCTCCCTATTCTCCCTTTTCTATTAAACTTCATGCCTAATATTCGATCTCGCGATTGCATCGCGTTTTCAGCTGAGTTTTCAACTTGATAACGATAGCTATTACAGCCTACCTGATTTGAGAAAAGAGGGTGGGGGTTGGGTAGGGTCTTCAAATCTTTGTATTTCAGACCATTTGTAATAATCTAGTGTAGGCCTAATTGGGTTTGTAGACTCTGCCAAGAATGCAGATTATCAGCATAATATGAAAAAATACGCACTACCGCTGCATATCTATTGTGGCAGTCACACTTTAAGTCTAGTAGTAACCAGCGACTTCAACTGATAAAGAGCTGAATCAAATTCATACTATTGGGATGGATAAATGTCAAGTTTTATGGCACGCTGCTCGTACAACATTGGAATATGAAAGTATTACAGAAAGTAGTGGAGGTAAAAGTTTGTCCTACCCAACCGCTGTTAGATGGAACAGTTTGTTTGACTGCATATCGGAAATACTGATATTCGATTAAAAAGGTTGGTTAATTACAATCTATCGAAAACTGGGTAAATGGGATCAACGACTTCTACCTGACAATCTGCAGTATTTGAAGATTTATTATGAAGTTATGAAACCATTCTCTACTTGCAAGGCGATAAAAATATTATGTATTATGGCTGTTTCTTACCAGCGACTAGCATTCAACCAAACGATGAAAAAATGTCACAAATTAAATCTTTGATGATCATAGGCCCATTGGAAAAATTTAAAAACCGTTATGAGGGAGAATTACGTTTGAATGAAGAGGACTTGAACAAGCCTCAAATTAGACTCGGTGCATTAGCTGCCATCTCTCTCATCCTGGGTTCAAATTAGACTGGATACGAGAAGACGCAGACCAACAAGCAACCACACATTTAAAAGCGTTCTTTGAGTTCGAGGTTTCAAGAATAAGAAAAATGAAGTCCATAATAAGCTTGAAAAAAGATGATGATAATACGAAGTCGAATACTTCTTCCACTGCTAGCCTATTCAAGTTGAAGAAAAATAAAACTGCCTCGGATGTGGGAAATATCAACACGTTGGAGGTGAGATTTTTATTTAAATTTGACAAGTCAATGTATAAATTTAACACACTATTGATTTGATTTTATTTCATTCAAAGGTGCTGTCTTTCTTGGGAGAAGATACTGACGATGGAGTGGTAATACAATCGTCAATTTCCGGACTTTCCTCCACTATGAAAGATATTTTTTTGCAAATAATACTCCATTACCATCCAGCGCGAGTGTGGAGAGGCTTTTCAGCTACGCTGGGATTATAAAAAAAAGTAAAGTTAATATTACCAATAACAACTTTGAAAATGTTTTGGTTTTGAAATGTAATAATTTAATCTAATTTTACGAGTAAAAAAAAATATATATATTAATAAAGTAGGTGTTTCTCTATATTACAGAAATTTTTTTAAAAAATGTTTCAACTTTTAAAATGTTATGATTTGATTTCATTTTAAGAGTAAAAAAAATGTTAATGAAAAAGGCGTTTTTTTATATTACAGAAGAAAATGTTGAAAATGTTGAACTTTTAAAATGTAATGATTCAATTTAATTTTACGAGTAAAGAAAATATTAATAAAAAAGGTTGGTGTTATTTTATATTACAGACAAAAATATTTTGAAAAATCAATGATTTAATTTAATTTTACAAGTAGAAATATGATTTTTAGTGTACTTAGCGACTTGGCACAACAAGCACACTATTACTTCCGTTTTTTCAATTTTTGATTCTGATTTGTGATTCGAAGTTAATGATTATTTTATTCGTGATTCGAATCCAAAAGTCTAAATGATTCGTGATTCGAATTAAAAAAAAAAAGTAATTCGTTCCATTCCTGCTATGAAGTATACGTATAACCATTTATTTTTTCATAGAAAAGAAAAGTAAAAAGAAGTTTGGTAACGCTGTATCACAAAAATTGGGAAAAAATTTGAAAGCTCAACATGAGGAATTTCAATTTTGTTTGCAGCGTTGTAGAATGAATTTCGGCATAAAACCTAAAATTGGCAACGCTGTATTGTAAAATTTTCATTACATGACTTTCATTATAATAGACATATTCATACATTGTCCTGGTCAAAACTGCAAAAAATTTACCAAAAAATAAAATATTTGAGAAATTTTCATGTAAAAATCGTCAATATGTAACAAGAGCACAGGCTGAGCTGTGGGGTACCGCAGAGTTCGTTGTTGGGGCTGACCTTGTGGAACTTGATGTATGATGTACTGCTCTGAAGCGATGTCAGAAGGTGTTCAGATCATCGCATTCGCGGATGACACCCTCCTCACAGGCAAGGGGCAATCATCAGAAGAGATTGAGTAGGTAATGAAGGAAGCATAGACAGAGTAACCGCCTGGGTGGAGGACTCAAGGCTAGAGCTCGCCTTCCAATGTGGTGACGGAGGCGAAGCGCACTTTTTATATTTTCTTTTTACCGCTACATGCGGTCCACCTCGTGCATGCACGTTGCCCGCACTAGCTATCGTCACCCAATACCCAGCCACAGCCTTCACGAGGCGGAAGGTGTTACCCTGGCAGCCAGCTGACCAGCTATCAGATGTAGCAGGTGGCACCCAAAAGTCCCCCGGGTGTTGTGCACTCCTTCACCATTCTCCTATACTCTTAATCCTCTCCACTTCCACATTCTCACTTTCCAGCACCCAGTGGGCGAGAGGTCTGACCCTAGACCCACTGGAGTGTGATGAGTGGTTAGATTGTGCTCATCTTCTCAATCTACAGGAATGACATCAACAACATAGCATAACTAGAACTATAGGAACAAGGCACACAACCTGAACTGAGGACTTGAGCGGGCAACTACCGGTGAAGGACACAGGTTGTCATCCCATACTACTTGATCTAATTCGTGCCTTTTAGCACGATTCAATCTTAACCATATATATTTAAATATTATCAAAAAAACTGAGAGATTTTGATTGGTGCCCGGATAGTGATCCTAAAAAATTTATTGTGCGCACTAAGAATAAAATAAGCTCTACTAAACGTTGGTGAGGTTAGGTTCAAATGTATTCTTGCTATATATAAAAATCGGTGTAGTGGTGGGGCAAAACGATTTTGTTGCTGAAAAACGTTTCCATTTTCCGTTGCATTAAGTAGTAATTATCGTAAAAATATGCTCAATTACGATAAAACGCTACGCAGCATCACAGTAAACAAAATTTTTTAAATGAACGAAATCGCTCTCACATTTTGGGAATAACCTCATAAAAAGAGTGACGACGATCGTTTCCTAACTTTTCTTCTCAACTATAGGAGAGAAATGAATTAAATATGGATATAATATCCAGAATGAGCGCTTAACAACCTGATTATATGCCTTTTTTGATTTCTTTTTTTCATTATTTCAGTATACTGATATTGAATCTTGAACCATCTTATGAAGTTTTTTTTCGAACACTCATTTTCCTCCAATAAAACAAAAAATTAAAAATCTGGCTTAATCAGTTTATTATTCACACATAAAATAAAAAACATAGGTATGATAAATGATTGAAATTCACGAAAAAATCAGGAAGAAATACTAAATGGTTTTCCTAAGCTCCATCAAAACACAATTCTTTTTCTGTTATAAGATGAAAAATGGAAAGTTTGGCTTTACTAACTTGCAAATGATACTTTAAAATACAATATATTACAAATTTACAATCAGGCATACGTACTTCTAATATTGAAAAAGCAAACAACTCATGTTGTTCAGCCTCTTGAAACGCTACGAGTATGTAACCAAAAAAAAAAGCAACATTTATATTCCCATTTTAAGAGACGTAAAACAAAGACAATCTACGAAACGTTACGTTCGTAGGAGAAATCATGTTTATGAAACTGAAATTAGTGCACATAACCATCATCAGCATCTAAGAATACTTCACTATTTTTAGTATTTCTTTCCAAAAGAACTTTTTAAATATACTTGCCGAACAAAACGCTTATGTCTCACATTCTTATGGCACACTATAAATGTATTCATAAGCGAATAACGTTATAATAAACACAAAACGGAGGAATGAATTTTCGCAGAAAATGCGAAAATCAGAAATATATCTACTTATAAGACGTAACTTTACAATAATTATGCTTAAAATGAATTATTACAAAAAAAAAATTTAAGTAATAGTTCCTATTGTGATAAGCGATACCTATATAACCATAAAAAGGCTTGGATACACGCATAAAAATTCGTTTTAATAAGGGAGCATCGCGAATGAGTGATTGGTTACAACACATAAGGAGCACATCAATCATCTTAAACAAGAATAATCCTCAAAATGGTATCATAAATTGATCTCTGAGACCTTCTTCGTTACATAAAGAGTATCTGTAATCATCTGTAGGCACTTCTAACGACAACAGTGGTTCCACCATTATTTGACTAAGATCTGGAAAAAAAAGAAAAAAAAAAAAAACTGTGAACTTGCTATACGAAATATTTTTTCTACATACATACATATTGAGATCAATAAAATAATGTGCATGGCAATGTGTAAAGCATACATATGACTATTTGGGATTGTTTTGTTCATATATAGGAAGAACATTAATCGAGGATTCGGATGATGATTAGAACACAAAAATTGAGGTTATTAAGGTGAAGAACGGTTATCGATTCATTTTAATTTTACCACTTTTAACAAACTAGCTTTCACAGTGCCTTTTGGAGAATTTCAAAACATTGGCGTCGTGTTGCGTATGTTTCACGCTGCTACCAGAAGATGCGAAGCGAGTGGCAAACACTGGAACGTCACAAGAGAAGAAAACACTCGAGGCCAAAAAAATATAGAAGGGTAGAAAATGACAAATTTTCCTACTGAATTTTAACCGTTACGTTTTGTATTTTCTTATTTTAAAAATATTTCATATCCATTTTTCCCAATTATATCTATTATTATCATGAAAAGAACTCAAAAATAACGAAAACGATTGAGAAAAAACGACGCACGCACCTGTAAGTGAAACGCAAAACCGACCTACCGAACACTGCATTATATTCTCTGCAGAATTTAGCAATGATGTTTCGCATACGTCGAATTTGTTTTACACAAAAACTATATGTTATAGAACAAATGTATAAGAAAGATTTTCTTAATAATTTTTCAAGTGCTTTAAAATGAGCTATTTATGATATTTCTACGATTGAAAATTACGAAGATACGAAATGCTATATTTTTGTCATTTGGACAACATTTTCTTCACTTTCTACTGTCTCTATTATAAGAGAACTACAGAACCAAATTGGTTGAAATTTGAAATATAACTTTGTTTCGATGTGAAGAAGAAAGTGAAATCATTAGATTTCGAAAATTTTCAAAAAAGTCCCTTAACCTCCCAATTTGGAGCTCAAAATTTTGAAAAAAAAAGGGTTAAAATGTCTAGTCCATAGAACTCTTCTTTGGCAAAAACTTAATATATGTATATACGAAATTTTAGCTCAAACTGTTAATTACAACTAGATGTAGGGGGCGGCAAAGTTTTGGAGTTTTGATGAAATGATGGCATTTGCAACCGTTCTCAATAAACACACAGATTATTCCAACGGTTTGGTTTTATATGAAAGGCATCTTTCTTTACTATAATTAATAATTATACAAACTCTCAGATTGATTGAGTTTAAAGGGCTGTAGGTGTGATTAAAATTTACCAAAATTTCGCAATTCATAAAACTCAGATCGAAATCTACGCGCGCAAACAATTTATAATAATCGCTGATAACAAACAAGATAGCATTTTCCTAAGGATTTTTTGAATTTTTAATCACGAAAAATTCTCTATTATCAATGTATATATATGTGAATTACAAGCTCGTAAGTATAAACAATCCGCTGTATAAATTAATGAACATTTTATTTGAAAATTACATCGCATTGTATAATTCATATGTATTTATTGATTTATCATCACCAAGGAGCGGATAAATATGCTCCAAAAATGGAAAAATATGCGCATAAATACCCAAAATATGCTCTTAAAAGCTAAAATATGCGCTAAAACAATACCCAATATGGGTATCGTTTTAAAGTATTTGGCGATTAACAATAAAAAAAAAAAAATGATCGTAAAAAAACGTTATTGTCCAAAATTCAATTTTTTATAAAAAGGAGTTATTAATGAAAATTGTTAAAAAAAGAAATTATCAAATGTGCTTGAAGACTTTCGATTTCGTTTAAGAGAAACATCAAAAAATACGGAGAAATATGCGCTAAAACGATAATGGTAAAAATATGCAAAATACGCTCTAACAAATATGACTCATTTTGCTCGGAGTGACTTGAAATGTAAAAGTAACTTGAATATACCACTTCTTACTCAACACAGACAAATATGCTATATCATAGAAATCCGCTCCTTGATTATCACCGATCATCATCAGTGATAAGTTTACTGGATTCCAAAAATTTTAAACGGAGGTTGGGACCTAAATCATTGTAGCGAGTAAACTGCAAGGCTGGTGAACAAAATGACTGTCTCGTTTCATTCTGTTGGTTTGCTTTCAGCTTTATCCCTCTAGTTAATTTATTCAGTCTCGATCTGTTCTGTTCTGGTTTATTTGTTCAAAATATAATTTTGTTCTGTGTGCTCTGAATCATTCATGATGTTCTGCTCTATTCATGTTCACCAGCCTTAGTAAACTAGATAAACTACCCCATACAATCTCATAATATTTTCCTCTCACTGAAAAAGAAAGTTCACAATTTCTGATTAAGAATGTGGTAACGGGATTATTGGTGGAACGATCGTTACACCCTGCGATTTGATTTTGTTTCACTTATAAAAGTAAATTTCAAAAATGATAATTATTTATGCATTTCATTATTCTGACTTGGAAGTATCCAATTAATAGGTACGTTCTTTGACAACGTCGGTCACGTATGATTCTATTTGCATAAGTGGATGGAGTTTCAGCAATAACATCGTGATATTTCGAAAAACAAAAAAATTGCTGATATTTTCTCTAAAAAACTTCAAAAAAGCATCTGCTTCAAAAACTAAAATAAAAATACCGAATAAAAAAAGTTACAGTAAGGAATTTGTACTAGAATCATGCATAACTGAAAAATAAAAAATTTCCTTCTGAACTTGTGGTCAGAAAATATACTGATATATGGGAGGAAAACTCAAGCTCGCGTCTTGATACTCTTCAAAGATGAAATTGAATAATATTTGTTAAAATTGAGAGCGTTTCTTACGTGTCATATTACATTGTTTAGAATTTTGTTGTTCCAATCTACGTTTAGAAAAGAGAGCAACGATGCTTCCAAAGATTGCTAGAGATTCCGCACTCTTCGCACTTGGAGGGATTGTTTGGATCGAAAACGTCGTTGCGTTCCGTGGGGCATCGTGGCTTTGCTTCAAGAAAGAAAAACCTAACTTGCACTTTATGCAATAAAAAAGGTCATGGCGCGCATCTTTGCGTTGAATATTTGATTTCTATTACAACTCCTTCCACTTCTTCGAATGGAGATTGTAGTAAGTCTCCTGAACCAGAGAAAAAGGCAAAGAGAGATAATGGCAAAAAAGGTGATTTCTTAGAAACTTGTTTATGTAGAATTGAAACTGCAGATGGATTTAAACTTGTACGAAGAGTTTTAAACTCCTGCAGAGAATATTCATGCCCATATATTAAGAAAGATTTAAGTTCTAGCTAACATTTACGAGTTACCAAATTCACAAGGTTAAAATTTGACTTATTTGGAACCCTTAATCCTTATAGCATTCGTTCGGGTGAAGTACAAGTAACTGTGTCCCATTATATCTATTATATAAGGGGAAATTGAAAATCTTTGTCACAGCATCATGGTTAAACAGCTGTGTGAAAGTGACTGAAAGTTTGATTGCACATTCATATGAACGTGTACATTTACAACAGGATATTAGTTTTTTCAAAATTTCTCTTCAAAAAGCTGCAACTGAGCTTCAAGATGATGTACGATTTCGTTTTGAAGCGAGCGTGTTACGTTGGAATGAGGGTGGGTGCTGGAGGTGATGGTGTTCTAACCAGTGTTATTAGGTAAGTAGAATATGAATTAATTACATGACCACTGTGCGATGAACATGTGTTTTCTCAAGAAAACGCATATGGTTGTAGTAATTGAAATTGTTATAAGTGAAAGTTTGTTTTAATATGTGCAGATAGTCGTGTTCTGCGGGTATCATAAAAAATTATTGAGAAATCGTAAGTACTCAATTATTACAGACAATTTTGTGAAAAGCATAATTATATTTTAATTAGGTTTGGCTTACAAACCAAACCTATGCTACACTTGGCTCGACGACCAAAGCTATGTTATACTCGGCGTAATAACCAAACCAAACGTAAATGATTCATTTGGTTCGACTACCAAACCTAGTTTACAGATTGGAAAGCAAAGCTGGTGATTAGGATTGGCTTATTTGCCAAACCTACCAAAAAGTCCTTATTAGGGTGGAAAATGGAAGGCGATCTCGTTACGATGGATATCAATGATGAAAATCACCTGAGCGAAATTCTTTGGTAGAGGTGATGAAAACAGACATAGAAGAGATTAAAAAAAATGTTAAATTTTGCCTCGAACAAATTAATAAAACGGATAGCTGAGCCAAAAACTAATAAGTGATCCTCTTCAAGCATTTAAAGTGCAGAGAGAACTAAACGTTTCAACATTATTAGTCGAATGTGTATTAAGCACAGCGATTCTTCTCGGACCCAGAATCGACAAAGAGATTCTAAGACGGCAAAAGGAAGTCAAAAAACTAAAAAAAACAGGCTCCCAAAAAGATACTATAATTGAATTGCTAAAACAAAAAAATACAACACTACAAGCTGAAAATCTAAAATTAAAAAGCAATGCGCAAAATAATGTAACCGAAACCGAAGCAGCTCCAAAAACGACGAACGCCAACATCGTTAAGGAGACGATTACGAAGGCGACTGGAGAAGTAAACCTACCTGACCACGAATCGTACGAAAACAAAAAACTAATTATTGACAGCACAGACTACAGCGAAACAATGAAAAAACTGATGAAAATCCCAATACAGAAAACCAACATTAAACTAACTAGCAAAAAAACCAAAGAAAATGGAACAGTCATACTCCATTTTGAGACCTCAGAAGATCGCGAAAAGATGAAGAAAACTCGTAGAAACTAACAAAGAGTTAAATCTAAAAACCGCTCACTCCACTCTTGAGCTACCAGGAATACAAATCCACAACACTGACCTTGACTATGATAAGAAGACATCAGAAAAGCTATTTTGTATCCCACTGGATTAGACCCACAGTGAATAATAATGAGAAATTACTGTAA